>CATIWR010225781.1:0-30248 GCA_949677035.1 Omphalea diandra | reverse complement strand
TGTGTGAGCCTGTAAAACACAAGTTGTAAGGTTTAGTGTGAGCCTAAACACTAAGTTGAGTGTGAGCTTGTAAAACACTAGTGATTGAGTGAAATACCCAATTGGTGAATTGGGGAGTGGACGTAGGGTTAGTTAATACCCGAACCACTATAAAACTCTTGTGTTCATTCTTCTCCTACCCTTTCTCTAATCTTTTATTCATGTGTGTTTCCTTCAAAATTAAAAGTTCAAATTTCCCACCAATTCAACCCCCCCTTCTTGGTGCACTAGGGCCAACATATGTGTTCACAACAGTAGATTTTTATAACAGGGCCACCTGGATATTTCTTATGAAAACTAAGCAACAAACCCTTTTTTGCTTTTATTCTCCTATGTAACCTAATCTAAAATCAATTTGATAAATGAGTTAAAGTAATTAGAATAGATAATGGCTCAGAGTTCATTAGTCATGAATTCCAATATTATCTGTCACGAAAAGGAATTTTACATCAAAAGACTTGTGTGTACACTCCTCAACAAAATGGGATAGTAGAGAGGAAGCACAAACACCTCTTATAGGTGGCTCGAGCCTTGATGTTTCAGTTTAACTTCAAAACTAATTTTGGGGTTATTCCATCCTTATGGCAGCCTATATAACAAATAGAACCCCTATTGAATTCTAGCTTGGAAATCACCATTTGAGGTCCTATTTGGTAAACCACCAGATCACACAAACCTTAAAGTATTTAGATGTCAATGTTTTGTAACCAACACCCATCCCCATAAACTAAGATTTGACACTAGATCTTTTAAGTGTGTTTTTATTGGATATAGCCCTAAAGGGTTTCAAAGTTTATGACTTAGATACTCACAGAGTATACATCTTTGAGGATGTAATTTTTAATGAACAAATCTTCCCTTTTCAACATTCCCAAGTTAATGAACACAACCCAACAATTCTTCCCTTGCCCATACTAAAACCTAATGAACCTAATAACATTGATACCTAAACACATAATAAACCCAACCATAACCATGAATTAATTATTCCCGATCCTTCTTTACCACAAGACTCACCACCAAAAGAAAACCTATGAAGAAGCACAAGATTCAAAAATAAACCAACGTAGCTTAGTGATTACATCAATCACATTTCCCTTGAACCATTTACTGCCTTGTCCACACGATACCTCACTTAACAAAATTTCTCTATCTATACACCTCGAGCTTTTCCATACGTACAACCACAAGTGTTCTCTGCATCATATGTCTTTTTTAGATAATGTATCAGGTATTAAGGCACCAGCTTCATACAAACAATCTAGTACTAATGTGAAGTGGGTCAAAGCCATGGATATAGAGATTGTAGCACTAGAAAGGAATCAAACTTGGGACTCAGTTTCCCTACCAAAGGACAAGAAGGCAATAGGATCAAAGTGGATATACAAAGTAAAACTTGATGGCACTATAGAGAGATACAAGGCCAAGCTTCTAGCTAAGGGGTATCACTAGATTGAGGGAGTTGATTACTTTGACAACTTTTCTCCTATTGCAAAACTTGTCACAATGAGAATTTTCTTATTTCTAGCTACCTCAAAGTCTTGGCCTATACATAAACTCGACATAAACAATGCTTTCTTGCATGAAGACCTCAATGAATAGGTCTACATGCAATCACCTGAAGGGTATGCTAAGTGCAAGCCTGGGCAGGTATGCAAGTTAAAAAAAATCTCTTTATGGCCTCAAGTAGGCTTCAAGATAGTAGAACACTTAATTATGCTATAAGTTACAACACTATATTTAAACAATCAGTACATGATCATTGTTTGTTTATTAAGCAAACTTCACACTTATTTACTACTACTCTAGTATATGTTGATGATGTCCTCATAATTGGTACCTCAGAAACAGACATTGCCTTAATCAAAACCTACTCGGATTAAAGATCTTGGGTATGTGAAATATTTATTGGGGCTGGAAATATCTCGAAGTCTAAATGGGTTAATCTCTCTCTTCCCATACCTTCGTGGTGTGACAAGCTAAAATTCATATTATTGCTATCCCTGTATTCCATGAAATAATAAAACATCTAGATATTGACTGTCACATAGTAAAAGATTAGTACAGGAAAGGCTTTGTGAAACTTTTCATGTCTCTTCTTCTTAACAACCAACAAATGTTTCATTAAGTCTTTAATTGGTCCTCAATTTCGAATGTTAGTTTCCAAGTTGGGTTTGATCAATGTCCATCAAACACCAGCTTGAGGGAGGGATGTAGAGCATAAAGAAAAGAGCAAGAGTGGAAGTTGCAGTACACATGGAGATGGATTAGCTTGTTATCGTGACAGAGATCCTAGCTAATAAAATCTTCAGCTTTTTCAGAGTTTGTTACATAATGTATAGTGCAAAGTTATTTATAGGAGATTCTTTTCTTACTTGCGGATTAAGTAGCAAATTGTATATAAATAGCTTCCTTTTTGTACGCAGGACATACAATATTTGAGAGGTAATAAAAATATACTTGAATTCCTCTCATTCTCTATTATCTTGATTGCTATAAGCTCTCATTATTTCAGTTTTTGCAAAGTCACCGAAGGAGAGAGAAGAAAAGCAAAAATTTTGCGGGTTAAGGTACAACCATAATAAGAGACATGACATGGACCCAATATCCAATATGAACATGGATCCAAAGTTCATCATAAATCCATTAAGGAAATGAACTTGGCCGAGTGGCCTACAGGCGAAACATATCAGAGCCTAATTAAGTTTGATCAATTCTAAGTCCTTCCTGCGGGTTCTCTCGCAGATGCGAAGTGAAAGCCAAGGGGTGAGAGAAGACGAAAATTAATCGGCCTTCAAATCGTGAGTTCGCTTCCCTCTTTCTCAATTTTGAAATTCATAGATTTCTTGCAAATAGGTACAATTTGTTAGTATTTTTTGCTTAGAATTTATTTCGGTTTATAAATTTTGGTTTGTTGCCTTTGATGTTCCCTTGGCATGTGATATAAGCTTTGGATCACTTCTATTTGTGTCAGATCCAAATGTTGGTTGTTCTGGAGGTTATTCTGCTTAACTTCCCTTTAAGAATAATAATAATAATAATAAAAGGGGAAAAATTATAGGGCTATCAATTGATAGAATAATAACCTAACATTTTATAAGCTGAAGAAGGCAGAATTTTATTTTATTTTATTTTATTTCACCTTGCATGTAGTATCGTTTGCTGGTTTTCTTGTTCACAAAACAGATAAAGCAATTAGAATTATTGCTACTTTGTGGAGAAAAGGGGAAGGGGGATTAGGGTCATTTGATAGAATTTTTGATATTAAGAGAATTAGGGTAATTTGTTCCAAACATGAAGCAAAGGATGTCAAAAAAGGTAAGCACATTCAAACCGTTAAATATTGATTGAGCATTTGTAGGAATGTTGAATTCTGGTTCATTAGCATCTTGTTCTTATGTTAGGGATATTAACTGTTTAGGAATGTCAGATGGGTAGGATAATTGAGAACTGAACGAACCTTAGATGACAATGAACTCTGGGACTGATTTATGCACGTTAAAAAAAAAAAAAAAACAGGAATTTTAGTCAGAATAAGATCTTCGTAAATTGACATAGCTGCTGACACATGTAATGAACTAAAGCTACAATTTTTGAGTTCGTAAGTATACAGTTCTGGTAAAGGAAATAGGAAGTTTTTTCAAAGAAAAAAGAGTTTCACATAAACACATTGATGCATCACTAAGAAAAATTAAAATATTATAAATCAAACATGGTAAGACAAGGAACAGTTGTTTTTATCAACCTAAAATGAGTGACAGTACTGGTTGTCTATCAAAATTTGAGTTACAGTACTGGTAAAGTAAAATGGCATCAGGTTGTGCTAAAATTCATTGTTTGGTCCTCTAATTTTGCTGGAAATAGTAAATAAATGTTTAATGTGAAATCTTTTACATAAGTCAAAAGTATAACCCAAATTGTTTACTATAATAAAAACAAGTTGAGTGAAAAAAATATATTATATTTAAAATTTATAAAGGAAAATTAGAATACTTTATCGACAAATGAAAATTTTTTCAAAAATTATCAGAAGAAATTACTGATGTCCACTGAAAGTACATGAATTGGAGATTATTAATGGAATATTGAATGTAGAAAATAACATTGTGAACAATTTTAATTGAAATTTTTTTTTTTGAGAATTGTGTGAAATAAGTTAATGACAGTTGATAAAGTATTAAAAAATAATGCAAATAAATTTATAAAGCTGTTGTGATATTGAAATGTAATATGAAATGAGAATAAGAGAATATCAAATGTGTTGTCCCTAACAGAACAATGCGGAAAAAAACGATAAATTGTGTTTAAATTAGTTTGATAATGTTATGTACAGTTATACATAGAAGTAATAATTTTGTAAATTGTCACTATATGCATGTCGATAGTACATTGCAATAAGGAGGAATAGGAATTCACTGAGATTATTATGTGAAATGGTATAATTATTTATTTTGTTAATATATTGCGGCAGTGAATTAAAGAGAGGACATATGTAGGTAACCATTAAACTAGACCTTTAAAATTAGAAAAACTCTTCTACTGATTTTGAACCAACATATAGTTGATTTCATTGAATCTATCTCATATATGCTAGATGGTGTATGCAATAAATTTAGTAGCAATAATATGATTAATTTGCGAATTTTTTAAATAAAGAAAACATTCTTTTATTTTAAAAATTTTTAAAGTATTTTAATAATTTAAATTGAATCAGTTTATGATTAAGTTGGGGTCAGATTAAGTTAGGAGAGTTAGCAGATCAAGTATGGCCATTAAATTTTTTAGCCTTTCTCAAATTTGGCTCAGATCAAGTTTTTTCGTACTAATTTTTGAAATTGATGAGAACTTGTCACCTTTATCTATAATTATCAAGTTTAGACTTTGAGTTATTTAATTTAATGAGTTTTCATTCTATCATTTTTCATTCTTAAGTGTTTTAATTATTAAATTCCAATAACTTAGTGATAAATAGTTTTAAGAATTATAATTGGAAAAATTAGAAATTTATGGAAAAATCTTAATACAGTAGGAAAAAAAAAGATTTTATTTGGTTCGAGATATTTAGCCACATTGTATAAGATAATGACTCTTTTAGCCATTATGTCAAATTTTATATAGGGATATGTTTATACTTAAATCTGGTGTTTGAAAGTCTTACTTTACAATAATCTCTTTGGTCAGATGTGGCAACCTATCCTTTTCTTTCTAATTTAAATTGAGCATAATCTCCATATAAAATAGGCTAATGATATTTGTATAAAAAATATTAATTATACATTTTATTTGATAGGGGTAGGCACACATTGGATAGGCAGTCAACTTGCTTTTTTTTTTTTTCCAATTTTATTCAAATGTCAGCAGATTGAGATTTTACAAAATTTAAATTGATCAAAAAAATTGGATATCTTTATATTCAAATATCCAGTTTTAGCAGATTGGTTTTCCAAAATTTTCGGATTTTACTTTAGAATATAACTTAAGTTCATATATATATATATATATATATATATATATACAATTAAGGTGATGATTTCTTTTTTACTTATGGAGATTCTTCGTCCATACTACACAAATATGAGATTAGCACAGTTAAGGTTATGATGATTTATTTACTTGCATTAATGGTCAATTATGTACAGTAATGACTGATTCAGTGTTGCACCTAAACTCATCTTCAGCTTTCCTGTATACATTGAATGGTCTCAATTGCATTGAACTAATAATGATTTGTTATGACTGAGTTGGTATTTAAATATCCATTGCAGGCACTGTGGATGCAGAAAGGGCGTTTGCTGGCATGACCCCAATTTTTTTTAAGTAAAGTCTACTTGAGTTTGGAGACCCATATTTGGCTTCTTACCTTTTCAACTGTTAAACCCTTTTATTTTCCCTCTATTTGTTCAAAACTTGCGTTTTCATCGGTCCGCCAGTGACCAACCATGGACTCCGACACGCTTGAACCTGTCCCCCACTCTGCTGACCCGCTTTCAAACCAATTTGGATCCCTCAATGACCTAGCCCATGAGCTTGCCGCTCTCCAAGAGCTCGCCAACCGCGGAAGCTGGCACTCCATCCTTGACAAGGTTGCTCGAGCCCGCTCACTCTCTTTCCTCACCACCCCTCATGACCACCTCACCTACCTTGCTTACAATGTCCTTGCCTTATCAAAACTGCGTCGTTTCAAGGATGCACTAATGGAGCTTGACTCTGTTGATGATTTTAACAGCCACCATTACCGTTATGAAACCTACCCCAAAATCTATCCGAACCGGTCTGGTTCCATGGTCCCCTTTTCCCTCCGGTGGCTCCACGCTCTGATTCCGATTAAATCAGGTAACCAACAAGAAGGATTAGATCGGTTCTATATGTTGCTTGATTTTGTTCGTCAAAAAATAAAGGAAAAGCAACACTACGACGTTTCAATCAAAATATGGAGGAAAAGAGAGGTTTTCATAATGAATTGTATAATTACTGAGCATTTGAAGAATAAAGAGTTTGTTGTTTGTTTGGATTTGATTAATGATCTGGTTTCTCGAGGTAATTCGGATCCAGTTTTGTTGTCAAAATTAGGGTTGATACAGATGCAAATCGGGGATTTAGAAGGAGCAAAAGGGTCATTTCGCAAAGTTGAGGATTTTTTGAAGGAGAAAAATGGTGATGAGTTATTGAGTGAGGCTGAGTTTAGCAATGTGGTGAGTAGGAACAAGGCATTGGTGTATTTGGTTGGGAAGGATTATGTGTCTGCAGTGAGGGAATACGAGGAGTGCATTGAGAGAGATCCTATGGATGTTGTGGCTATTAACAATAAAGCGCTCTGCTTGATGTACTTGAGGGATTTGTCAGATTCAATTAAGGTTCTGGAAAATTCGCTTGAGAGAGTGCCTACAGTGGCATTGAACGAGACACTTGTGGTGAATTTGTGCAGTATGTATGAGTTGGCTTATGTCAATCACTCTGATATTAAACGGACTCTGAGCAGCTGGATTGCTCGGGTTGCGCCTGATGATTTTGATTCTTCGTGTACACGTATTTGACGTGATATTCTGCAGTTTTATTGCGCTTCAAATGTTTCAGAAGATTTAATTTTATGCTTTTTTACTTGGCATTGTTGAATGTTCTTAGTGCGACGTAGTGGCTAGTTTTAAAAATTTCCTTTTCTTTTATTGTAAATTCTGATGCAGCTTAATATTTTGGTTTTCTGATGTCTCATTTTAATTATGTAATTAATGTTCTTTTAGTTTAGTGAATATGTTGCTCATCAATGAAGCTTATAATTCTGAACTTGTAGATCCTCTTCTCAGCTCCATGAATAATGGATAAAACCTGGAAACGGAATGAGGTATTTGGTTCTTGAATTTTTGAATTTCACTAATTGGTTTTGGCATTTGCTAAACCTGGAAATGGATAACGAGACATTTGCTTCTCGGATTTCTTAATTCTATTAACTAGCTATTAGTTTCGGCAATTGTAAATTGGAGTTTCGATTTCATATTTTGTTTTTTCATGTTTTGCATGTCAATTATTGATGATGGTACTATTTGGAAACACAGATTTTAAAAGAATTGAATTTTATTTTAATGATTTTCTTATTTGGAAAGAATATATTTAATAAAATTTAATTTTTTATTTAAAAAATAATTTGATAAGAAAATAATAAAATTTATAAATAATTTATTTAAACAAAAAAAATATTATTGAAGTGAGTAATTTTATTAATAGAATTACTTCTTTCCCACATGATTTGTTGGGGTTATAAAGATTATTGTAGGTGATTGATCTTATAGATGAATGCCGCGACCATACCTAACACTAGTATGCTCTTGTTTTGTAAGGCATCTGTACTTATTTTATTTTCTACTTTTCGCTCTTTTTCATATTTCTAGTGATATCCATCATTTCATATTGTACAACAAATTATTGAAATTTATGAAGTTTATTGAGCTGTTAAGAGTAGAGGTGGCAATTGGATTAAGTGGACTTATTTCAAGTTAGATTGTTTTTTAGTCTGACTTATTTTTGAGTAGAAGTGTTTTTGGCCAGATTTTAAGCGCATTTTTAAAAATAATATCTTAAGTTAGATTGAGTTATTTATTATTTAATTTTTATTATGTTCATTTGAATTTTTTATTATTTATATAATAATTTTTTCATACTTTTTAAGAAAAAATAAAATTTTTTAAAAATTATTTTCAATTGTGTTATTGATGTGGCATTTTCAATTGTCTTATTGATGGTGGTGGCCAAATATAGCCATGAATGAAAGTTATCATGATAATTGTTTTAATTATTTGAATAGATTAAGTGACATTTTTACACATTAAATTAATTTTTTCTTAAAAAATTGATTTTTCAAAATTAAGTAATAAAATAAAAAGATTATTAAATTCACTTAAAAATTAAAACTATAAATTAATCTTACCAAATAAATAATTATGAATCAATTATTGAATTTTTTTGGGTATATTGAAAAGAATTTTAAATGCGCCACAATTGAGCTTTTCAAATATATTTTACGCCTAATAATTGGCCAAAGTTTCAATTAAATTAATGTCACACAATTTTAATTGCATTTTTATATGATGTTTTTTACAAAATATGCTATATGTTTTTATAGAATAATTCATGAAGAATTACAAAAAGAAATAATAAAACTTATTATATAATTTAAATATGGTCATAGAGCGATGTTAAATATATATTTACGATACAAAGTAGTATGTTAAATTTATTTTGTGCTATATATAAAAATCTTATAATATTGAATATTTTATGTAAATAACTTATATTTACAAAACATGTACATCTTTTATGAAAATAACTAATAAATTTATAAAATAACTAGAAAAAGTAGATTATTTTTTAATATCTGATTGTGTAATTGATTACATGATTGTGCGTAAAATATTTTCTCATTGTATAAATTTAAATTAAATATTGTAATTTTTTTTATAGAATCAACAGTCAGGAAATGCTGTGTTTATAATAAATTACAAAATAGTTAGGAAAAACGTTACATTTTTATAAATGATTGGAAATCATTTTTCACATTTAATTATAAAAATAAATTATAAATAATAACTCTAAAATTATGTAAAATCAAAACATTAATTTTCATATGCAAATAGTAATTTATTTAAAAATACTCTAACATGTGCATTAGAAAATCACAATTAAAATTTAAAATCTCATGGCAAATGAAATTTTAATATTTATTTTTGCGAACTTCTTTCATTTCAACTGAAATGTTTTAATCCTTTCTAACGTCAATTTTCTTGTCTCATATTAATATTTAAGTTATTATTAAATAAATTAATATTACTCATTGGCCATTAAAAAGCAAAATTTATTATATCACATACATATTAAATATTAATACTATGAATTTATTTTATTTTTTCAAATTGAAAAAAAAAAGGTATGATAGAATAAATTGGCAAGTCATTTAAATAAGAAATAAAATTTTAAACTCAATTATTAAAAAAAGATCAACCGATTATATTGCATTTACCGCGTTAAGATATGTCAAATCAGTTGAACACCATAAAACTCAAATAAAACTTGAATTCAATTCAAATCATTCTAACATGTGTCGTTTTAAGTGCAATGCCCGTCAACCAGAAAATGTAGGGCCAGACGCCGCCATAGAGCCAATTGCTGTGAGAAAGGAAAGCAGCAGCATATGGAGAGTCTCCTAATTCTCAGGGACGATCAATAGTATGTAAAACTGCAACATTGGTGCCTTTTGAGGTTAATTTCTACTGAATAGGATAATCTGGGAATAACCCAAGAAACTTATTACAGTACTACTGTACATGTACTTCTTTTATGAATTTAACCATTGGACACTTTTTTTCAAAAAAAAAAAAGAACTTTCATTCAAATTGTACAATTTATCAAATTTAAGAATCAACATTCATATTAACCAAAGTATTATTTTTGACAAACTAGCATTTAAAGGCTTACAAATTTAAGAATCAACATTCATGTCTTTTTGTTTCCTATCTTGAACCATAGTCTTTACTCATATTCTTTCTTTTTGAAGGACTAATAACATTTATACAAGCATACTGTAAATATAAATTCAAGAATTTGAATATTAGTATAAGGAAAAGTGTCTATATCAACTAGGTCACTAAAAAGTTTTTGCTCTAAAAAACTTGAGTATCAAATGCCAAAACATACATTACATGGAAACCCGAATGCCGCATTGGGCAACATTAAAGAACTCCTATAATCTACTGATGATAGAAAGTCTCAAACCTAAGTAACAAAAATTTTTATCCAAGAATAATTATGAATAGCTTTTTTTTCCTTTTAGAAGTATGGATCCTTTATATACCAAAGCTACCAAATTTTTTTTGAGTTCAAAGCAAGCAACTGAAAGCCAAAAAAAGTTAATAGCCTACTCCTTGTGCTTATGCTGTGAAATACAATTGATGTTGGCTATTTTGTCAGGTTCCTTATCAGCAATTTGTTTACCTTTGAAGTCTTAAGATTGTCCATCTCAAATCTCTTGACTGCTTACAGGATGATAGTATAGGAAATATCATATTTGGGTCCTCAGTTCTTGAAGAATTATCAATACATATGTAGTTAATTTTCACCTTATTTCATCCATAAAGTAAACTCAAATAATACAAATATCTCTGCTTAGTGGCAGAATTAGAAAGTATTTTCAAGGAGAATTTAAAAATTTTTCGATGCAATTAAATAGTATTGAAAGAAAGGGTAATTACTTAAGTCTTATTTTAATAATATATGCCAAGGAACAAATCAAAAATTTATTTAGCAGCTTAATTGAATTGAGTTTTCCTTACTCTATAAAATAAAATCAATGTGAATTACGGTAGTCCAAAACTCCAATCTTTCTTTTTCTTTTGGTTAATTTGACTCTAACTAGATTTAGAATTTAGAAATACTCGGTCTTAGATACCAACTTGAATCTTTTTTTCCTAGACAATAAACAAAAACTCAATGTAGGGCCAATAAAAAAACACAACAAAAATAAAAACAAAACAAAACAAAATGAATAAAAGTTGAAATCTTTTGTGCATCTTTAAGGACACCATAGCTATTAAAATATATTTGCTCCACAACAACTTGCATGTATAAACTAAGGAGAAAATAGACACCAATAATACCTGAAAGCAATTGTAGTATCATTGTCATATTTTTTAGTGATTGACAGAGAAGCTTTCTTCCTCAATCTCAAGCTCCTTTACCAACTTGTCATCTGTTATGTTACCTAAATAGAATTTGATTAAATTTTTTATTTTAATTTAAATACGTAATAAATTAAATATAATTTACCAAATTTATAATTTCATATTAACCAAAGTATTTTTTTTTTTTTTACAAATTCATAATTGCTATGTTTATATAGGGTATATTTTAATTAGTGGTAGTAATTGATAGTCCTCTTATTGGAGTCATTTTATCATATATTTTTAGGTTAAGAATTAGAAATTTTTTCCACTTTTCATGGTGTTTTTATTCTGAAATAACTTAATTTATGTCTGTATAGGAATCTCATAAAAAAATGAGCTAAATTACAGTTTTCAACAATGTTGCATGAACTATTGTATGACTCATACATAGGACCATACAGAAATATAGAGTTGACCAGTCAGTAGAGTAGAATCACGTAAATAGTTAAGTGTGTGAGCTATTGCATGACCTATGCATTGGGCTATGCAACGCGTCAGATCTAGTTTTCAAAACACAATTTGCAAGTTGTTTTTGAAGGATTTTTCACCTACTTAGATAGGGATTGCTCAACAGAAAAAAATAGATTTTTAGAAGATAAAGTGGATACAAGATCAACACCAAATAAAAAGAAGATTTTGTGAAGATTGGAGATGATTCTCTTTTAAGGTTTCCATTGTGCTTGTTTAACAAGACTTTTCTTTCTTCTACTCAATTCAATCGATTCTTTCTTTTCTTTTTTTCAATTTTTGGATGAACTAATTCTTTAATTCTAGGGATTAGGGTGAAAACTCAATATTTATTTCATGAATCTATGAAGTGATTTTTGCTTCAATTGTGTTGGATGTCTTGATTTAATATGTTGAGCTTAATTAATCTTGTATGTATGAACTACAACATATATGCAATGTTTGAGATTCTAGATAATGAAGCGAGAGTGGAAGTTTAGGGTTAGTCCTAACAAATTAAACTATGAGATTGAGACCACGAAGGTAGGCTAGACTTATAGAGATATTCAAGGATTATTCATGAAATTTAATGCATTGTTATTAAATTTTATGACCATGAAAGTATACATAATTTCACTAATAATAGACTCAATTTTGTTCAAAAGAGATTATTAGGTAAATTAGGAAAATTCATCTTCAAGCATAACTCAATCTCAATTGAAGTAACTCTCTTGATATATTTATGGAATGGTATTGTGATGTGTCCGAATTCCTTAAAAATCATTACCATATGGAGTTTTGTTTTTTCATTTAATTTTAGTTTTATTTAATTTTTTTTTTGTAATTTTAGTTTTTTTATTATTCTCTTATTATTTCAATTGTTGGATAATAGAAAATTAAGACTTTATTGGTACTTGTGTGAAATAATTCTCGTGGGAATGATCTCTACTTGTCATCATATTACTTGAAGCGATTTGAGCACTTACCAGAGTTTTATAAGCAATAAGTTTTTGGCGCCATTGCTGAAGATTGATTTTTATAATACCAATTTCACTTAGGATTTCTATTAATCTAGTTTTAAATTTTGCATTTTAATTTTTTGTGAGTTTAATTGTGTTTCATCTCTTTTGATAGGTGAAGTCTTTGGTGTATGCGACGTTCAAAAATCTTAGACTTATTCAAGTTTGACCTTGAAATCAAGCGTAATTTTCACATTTGAAGGGAAATCCAAAAATAAAAAAGGAACTTTCAAAAGGTCACAATGGCTGAAGAAAAAAGACTAAGAGCTTTGTGAGATTTTGCAATGTTGCAAACCCAAGCGACTCAATTAAGTGTTGCTAGCCTACCATTGCATGCAATAATTTTGAGATTAAACTGACAATTATCCAAATGGTGGAACCAAACACTTTTGGGGGTGAAGCTAATGAGGATCCCAATGCACATATCGCTAATTTTCTTGAGATTTGTGCAATCTTCAAGATTAATGGGGCAATTGATGATGCAATCTGAATACAGTTATTTCCTTTCTCCTTAAGAGATAAAATTAAAACATGGTTGAATTCTATGACACCTAACTCATTTGCTACTTAGGAGGATCTCTCTAAGGCTTTTCTTGGCAAAATATTTTCCACCGGGGATGACCGCAAAATTGAGGCTAACAATTGCAAGCTTTCAACAAGAGCTAAGTGAGACATTATATGAAGTATGAAAGAGATTTAAGGAATTACAAAAAACGTGTCCACATCATGGCTTGCCAGATTGGTTAATAGTCTAAACCTTTTATAATGGGTTTAACCATTCGGTACAAATTACTATTGATGTCGCAGTAGGAGGTGCACTCATGGAAAAATCAACCAATGAAGCATATGTATTGTTGGAAGATATGACCTTAAATAATTACCAATGGGCAAGTGGAATAGGGATCAATAAAAAGGTTACAGGTGTTCATGACATTGATTCTTATACCATGTTAAATTTCAAGATGGATGCACTTGCAAAGAAGATTAAAGGTGTGAGTGTGCATGCTATCAGTACCCCAAGGAGTTCCTCTATTCCTCGCCAAATTTCTCATTGCAAATTTGATAAAGCACTATATGATTTAGGTACTAATATTAGTATAATGACTCTTTATACTTGTAAAAAATTGAAGTTTGGTAAGATCTAACCAACTACGATGACATTGCAATTAGCGGATCGCTCTATTAAATACTTGGTTGGAGTGGTGGATAACATTCTCATATAAGTAAGGAGGTTCATTATACCGGTAGATTTCATTATACTCGATATGGATGAGGATGTGGACATGTCATTAATCCTTGGAAGACCACTCTTGGCAACCATGGGAGCCATCATTGATGTGAATAATATAAAGCTAACTTTGAATGTGATGGGAGAATCAATAGAGTTCAACATTTTCAAAGCAATAAAACAACCTTCTTCCATTGAAGATTGCAATAGGGTGGATGTAACTCATAAGCTAGTTCAAGACATTTCTCAAAAGAAGCATCGTAAGTATCCATTCGAAGCTTGCATGATTAAGGGGTATCACCATTGCATGAGGATCAAGAAAACGCAACCCAATTTTTAGAAGCAACTCGTCCATTTAAAGATTGTAGATTTAAGAGTTTAGGGCAAGGGAAGGCTTTCCCCTTAATAAAAAAAAGCTCCAATTCTAGAGCCAAAACCTCGTCATCTTCATTTGAGATATGCATTTCAAGGTGATGCTTATGAAAATACCTGAATATATAAGAAGAAAGACAAGTTATGACATGCTAAGCAATTTCACAAACCCTCACTTGAAGTTGGGCAGTAGGTATTGTAAGTTTCATCTCATGGTGTTGTAGAATTGCAAGATGAAAATGGTGCTAAAACATTTAAAGTGAATGACCATCATTTAAAGCCTTTATTTTCTATGATGATGCATTGCAAAATGGAGAAATTTTGTTCCTATATTCACCTTGAAGTTAATAATTTATGAAAAAGTCGAGCTAATGACTTTAAACAAGCGCTTGTTTGAAGCCAATCTAATGGTTTCATTTATTTCAGTCAATTTAATTTGTTTATTTCAAGTTTATATATTATTTTTTTCAGTTTTCATTAGTTTAGTGTTTTTATATATTATTTTTTTTAGTTTTCAATTAGTTTAGTGTTTAAATTCTTAAAAATTTAGTAGTTTTCGTTAGCTTAATTCTTAGTTAGAATATTATTTTTGTGTTTCATCCGAGTTAATTTAGTTAATTTTGATTAATTACAGGTTATTTTTGGGACAATGATCATGCGACAGCAGCAGTAGATGTGATTATAGAGGGTACAACACTTTAAAGGTTCAAAATAGAGGAAAATACTGAAATTCAGTTACAGTCGTGTTGCATAGGACATGCATCGGACCATGCATGATGATAGCTCACTTCAAATACCCATCTTGTTTTTTTCTAATCCTAACACACACAAACTCTAAACTTTATTCATAGTCGCCTCTCTCTTTCTCCCAACCTATCCACTTTCTCTTTCCTTTAATAACCATCCAAATATCATCATGTCCATCACCAAAATAGTTGCAAAAAAAAGGAAAAAAAAAATTGAACTCACCATATAATGGAAAGCTTATATTGGATTGATAACAAACTGTAATAAGTTTTTTGTTCCAACAATAATCTCCACCACCAAACTTGTGATTTTTAATTTTTTATTTGTTTAATTTTTTTCTTCTATTTTCTTTAATTTTTCTTCTTCTTCTTCTATTTTCTTCTTCTTTTATGTTCTTTATTTCTATTTTTTATATGGTCATTTGGGTTTTTTATGTTTCAAACTAGTGCAAGTTTAGAATTGATTTTTTATTAGTAATTTTATTTTTGGATATTTTAGATATTTGGGTAATGGTGTTTTGTTTGTTAAAGTACTTGTTAAAAATTTTTGAGATATCAATTGCTCGAGAAGTTATTTTATGTTGTTTTATTTTTTTTATTTTGTTTTTGTGAATTGTTTCTACTTGTTAATTTGTTTAGTATTTTTTTTTTATTTTTTTGGTGGATGCAATAGTGAGAAAAAAATATTTTCTTTGTGAAAATTATGCTTATTGTTTTGCAGGTGAAAAAAAACTAAACTGTAATTATTACAAAATTAGTCACTGTGTTTATTAGTTTATGAAAATTAGAACTTTGGATATTTGATTTATGATTTTTAGTTCTTTTTGACATGAATGGTGATGTAGTTGGAGAGATGGCTACATTATGATTGTTAAGAGTTGTGTTGTGATGAAATGGATGATTTACAGGTGAAAATATGTATGTACTTGTGAGGTTCAGTTTTAATCAAAGCTTCTATTACTGTTGATGTGTTTAAAATGTATGAAAATATACCTAAAAATATGTCTACACTTGTGAAAATTTGTAGAAATTGTGGTTGTTAATTTATGATTTTTTACAAACATGAAACTGTTTTGATTGCGAGATTGTGACACATAATTGTCTGGTAGATTTTAATTAAATGTTCAGTTTATTGATAGTGTGCTTAACTGAATACAAAAATTGTTGGTTAAGAATGTGTGTGTTTATTTTAAATTATGTGTGAATCTGAGAATTGTGGGAAAAGAATTCTACTTTTGAGAATTTGAAAAAAATATTGTTTGAGTTGAGAAATCTGTGAACTGAGATTGTTATGTATGTATTTAGAAATTTTGGACTATTTGTGTACAACAGACATGCTATTGGATTAAATTCAAGTGCATAGCCTATTGCATAGGCCATGTACATTTGTATAATTTTGTCCACATGCACCACTATTTATTTGGTTTTCGCACTCTTCTAATAAATCTTAGTTTATTGGTGAAGGAAAAACTCATGTACAACAATTGATGGTTTTCGATTCACTCATTTATGGAAATATCACATCAAGTAAGTCTGAAACCATATGAAAAAGGAGAAAATTTATGTGTCATTGAATTTTTATTTTCCTTTTTAACATTGAGAATAATGTTTCATTTAAGTTTAAGAGAGTGATTTGAGTTAATTCTTTCAATTTTTGGAATTCTTTTATGAATAAGGTATCTAATTTATTCTTTAATTCTTTTGAATTGCATTCTTTGGAGGTAATTGTTTGCTCTAAAGTGAAGATGAATTAATTTGAGAGTGATCATTTCATGATTTGTAAATTCTTAGATTTTGGAATGCTTGTAATGAAACTATGCATAATAAATTTTATTAGAAAATTTGAACATTTGAATAAGTTTGATAAAAGATGCAAGTAATTCCTTGTTTAGGTTGATTGAAAAACTTTCTTGAGTCATTACACCTAGGAATTACTTGTTTAGATTCAAGCATATGCATTCTTGTTTGTTAAAAACTTTTTCCTTAATTTTAGAACAAGGCATATAATTTTTTGAGATGAAATATTAATTCACACTTGAGCAAGAAAATGATTTATGTATTCTTTATATTAACTCATTTAGGCCTCTCCATTCCTTATCATTTTTTTTTCCTTTTCACCCTTTTTGACCTTTTAAATACACTTGTATACAAGCCTTTTTATTGGTATCCTTAACCTTGTTACCATATAATTCATATTATGGCCTACCCACTAAGAGAATTTTAGGATTAAAATTTGTAAGCGACACTAGAATTTTTATTATGTTTTGAATTTCCTTCTTAATTGTATATTTGAACATGTGCAAGGATTTGATATTTGGAAAAAAAAAAAGTTAGGATATGTAATGCTTGCATATTTACAATTTGTTGGTTATTTAGGTTAGTGTCAAAAAAAAAAAGGAAAAAAAAAGGTGAAAAAATAGAAAAAGAGAAAAAAAAAGTTGAGAATTGTAAAGTCTTTTGAGCTCTAATGCTTAAATTGTCTAGTGTTCATAAATTTATATGAGATGCATTATATATACAATTTACTCTCGAGCTCTAATGCTTAACTTGTCTAGAGTTCATAAATTTATGTGAGATGCATTATATACACTATTTACTCTTGAGCTTTGTAATGAATTTGGATGATTTGAATGATTGTTGCTAAGGAATAAAAGAATGAAAGGTTTAACAAGTTGGAAAATTTTGAAAATATATGAAAATTTTTAGTGTTACTTGGTTATTTTCATTCTAGGAATTCTCTTGTTTGAACATTTTTATCATTTTCTTTGGTAAGCCATTTTCCTTTAACCATTTTACAAGTAAATAAAAACCTTTTTATCCTTGATGAAGTGTGTAATTACATTCGTGGAGATTGATTGTGTGTTATTGCCTATAGAATTATGTATAACATTATTTTAGGAAGAGATTTGACAATGGTAGCTTGTATTATGTTTGTTTTTAAATTACTTCAAAAGTGAAAAAAAGTCTATTATAATTTTGGCATATTTCTTGATTGATTTATCCTTGGAATTGCTTGCAAAATTTTGATAGTGAACTTCAATATCATAAATTTTCTTATGAGTTTGATTATGTTAGTTTATTATGGAGTTTCTTAAATCCAAGGGTTTGCAATTGTGATTTTAATAGTTTTCTTGTTATTTTCTTTTCTTTGGTTGAGGACAAACAAAACTCTAAGTTTGGAGGAGTTTGATAAGAGTCATTTTAGCATATATTTTAGGTTAGGAATTGTGAATTTTTTTTCTAATTTTCATGGGATTTTTATTCTAAAATAAGTTAATTTATGTCTCTTTTATGTTTGCATAGGAATCTCTTAAAAGGGAGCTAAATTGCAGTTTTTAGTAATGTTACAAGGGTTATTATATGGCTCATATGTAGGACCATGCATAGATAAAAAGTTAATTAGTCAACAAAACAGATTTGCTTAAAAAGTTAAGTGTGTGAGTTGTTGCATGGCTCATGCAAGGTGTCAAATCTAGTTTTTAAAACACAATTTGCAGGCTATTTTTGGAGGATTTTGATATACTCGGATAAGGATTCCAAAGCAGAAAAAGAGTATATTTTTAAAAGAGAAAAGTGGATCCAAAATTTACACCAAATGAAAAGAAAATTTTGAAGATTGAAAGTGATTCTTTTTTAGTGTTTCCATTATTTTTGTTTCGCAAGACTTTTCTTTGTAACCTTCTACTCAATTCAAATGATTATTTCTTCTTTGTTTTTTTTCTTCTTTATTTTTTTTTCTTTTAGGATGAACTGATTCTTTAGTTTTAAGGATTAGAATGGAAGCCTAATATTTATTTGATGAATCTATGAAGTGATTTTTACTTTAATTGTGTTAGGTGTCTTGATTTAATATGTTTGAGCTTAATAGATCTTGTATGTATGAACGATCGCATATGTACAATATTTGAGATTATAAACAATGGAGTGAGAGTGGAAGTCTAGGGTTAGTCCTAACATATTAAATTAGGAGATTAAGACCATGATAGTAGGCTTGACATTTAAAGGTATTCAAGGATTAGTCATGAAACTTAATGCATTGTTATTAAATTTTATAACGACAAGAATAGGTATAGTTTCAGTAATAATAGACTTGATTTTGCTTGAGAGAGATTATTAGGTAAATTAGGAAAATTTATCTTCAAGCACAACTCAATTTCAATTGAAGTAATTCTCGTGATATATTTATGGAATGGTAATGTAATGTACTCAAATTTCTTAGAAATCATTATCATATATGGTTTCTTTTCATTTAATTTCAGTTTTATTTAATTATTTTTGTAATTTCAATTTTTGTTTATTATTCTCTTATTATTTTGATTGTTAGATAATAAAAAAATTAAGACTTTATTAGTATTTGTGTGAAATAATTCTCATGAAAATGATCTCTACTTATTATCATATTACTTGAAGCAATTTGTGTGCTTGCAAGCGTTTTGCACGCAACACCCCCTAATTCTCAATGGCATGCAAACTTGAGGATTGGCATGGTAAAATCTTATGGCTATCAAGAATGACATGGGAAGATATGGAAGAATTATAAAGGTAAATATATTGAAGCCAATGAGTTTAAATTGGATTAAATTAATTTTAGATTAAGCTAATTTAGGTCATATTGTTTTTAAATGGGTTTAAATTGAATCATTTTGAGTTATGAATTGAGTCAGATTATCAAGTCAAAATGTAGTAATAAATTCAAATTATTTTTAAATTTCAAATCGAGTTGAGCTTCTTTTAATGTGTTTTTTGTTTAATAATAGCGTCAAAATGTTAGTAATTAATTATGAGAGATTAATAAATATAAAATATTTAATAATTCAACTATAAAAATTGAGATTATATTATAAAATAATGATAAAAGGATAATTATTTTTAGATCCTAATTAATTTTATATAAATAAAATTAATATAATAGTAAATAATGATAAATATAAATATACTATTAATAAAAGAACTTTAAATATCATTTTTATATTTCAAACACTAGACAAAACTAACTTTTAATATTTAATTATATTCTTTAAATATTGAATGCTAGCTTAAATTGAAATGTTGAGTTGTGATATTTATCAAATATTCATTTTTAGCACTAATGAGTAAATACTAAATCAAATAGATACTTAATTTTGCTTATAAATAAAAAAATATTGTTAATTTTTAAATAAATTTTAATTATTTTAAATAATTTATATATGATCAATCAGATCAATTAGCGAGCTGAGTTAAAACTAGATTAATTCAAATTAACTTATAAATTGGAATAAGTTTGATTCAAATTAAGTTAATCTTAAATAAGGTCAATCTCGAACAAATCATTTTGAATCTTTTTTAATTTGAGATTAGATGAGTAGAGTTGATGATCGACTAGCTAGGCTATACAAATGGCAAATCGGGCCTTGCACAAGTGGCTATGAGTAATTACAAAAATTAAACGCGTAAAGTTTGTTTGGTATGATGTAATGGGTCATGTAATGGAATGACCATTACATTGCATGCTTCATTACTTTGTTTTTTTGAACCAATAATTTCATTCATACAGGCATCAAATCTTGAACTTGTAAATTATACAAGTGAGTAAAAGGTGAAGTAACCCAACTTAAAGGGCATTTCATTAACCTCACTTCCTGTGCACGTAATCCGCACATTTTTTGCACTTCTGTAACATACATAATTAAAACGCAAGAATATGCCCTTAAAATCACATTAATGTCTTGAATGGCAACCACTATTTTCCCCGGGGGATGTTGAGAATTCTTTGTTATGGCTTCATAACAAATGAGAGAATCAAATTTGACTATTGATCTTTGAAGGCTATTATCTACTACTAGTAAAATGGCCATCCTTAAAGCTTGGACTTCTGCGCTTAAAACAGATAAGCAATCCACCCAATGCGTCCTTCCATCCACTATTTTTCCATGGTAGTTTTTATAAGCTACAGCTAGTCCAACCATCTAAGACTCTTCCACAAATGAAGCATTGCTGTTAATTTTTGGAATCCCCTGGGGAGAAGGATTCTGACCTTTAATATAAAGCTGATGTAAGGAAGGCTAGGGAAATTTGACTTGTGTGTGGTCAAGGACACTGTTAATCTCTGCATACAATAAGGCTGCTTACGCAATTGTCTTTTCCAGATCAGGTTAAACTCCCCTAATAATGTCTTCTTGATTTGATGTTTTAAGCATAGTGGGTTTGTTGACCCACCAGTTATGAAAAGTAGAAAAACCATTAAGATTAGGTTGTATTCTAGACTGCTTTCAAACCATGAGGCCTTATTGCGGTCATAAAAGCAGAACATATGCTTTAGAGATTCATACTGCCTTGTACAAAGATCATAAGTTAGTGGTAGAGAACAATGTCTTTTAAATAAATTTACCTTGGATGGCAATGAATCTATAGTTTCTCTCCATAGAAAGGTTTTGATCTTTAGGGGGACTTGCAACTGCCAAATGGATTTCCAAAGCTCTTTTCCTATTATGTGTGACTTCAATGAGCACATTAGTTGAGCTTCCATATCATATGCTTATTTTTAACACATGGTAACAGGACTTGATAGTGAAAACCCCTCTTGCATTGAAATGCCATATCATAGAGTCCTAGGCTTTCTTGTTGCTCAGTGGAATTTTAAGAATTACATTTACTTCTTCTTGCGAACAAGTCATAATAACTGGTATATTCCATAATCTAGTTGTATGGTCAATCAAATCTATCACATAGTTAATGGGGCACCCAAGTGGTTTTTAGAGAAGACAACGTAAAATGTTTGAGATAAGGGATCCATGGCTTGGTCCAGACCCCTATGTTTAATATTCCATCGTAACCCTAATTGTAAGGCATTTCTACCTTCAATGATACTTTTCCAATCCCAAGATGCATTGAAACCCGAATTTGTTAAGTGCAAATCTGAATATGGATAATAAATTTCCTTCAAGGTCTTAACCTAGAAAGCATTTGGATTTCGGAATATCGTCCATGCTTGCTTAGCTAGAAGCTCAACATTGAACAAACGCATGTCTCTAAAAACCCAAACCTCCTTCTGCTCATCCTAGTCATTTCCTTCTATTAATTTCTCCAAAGAGGAAGAGAAACCTTTTACTAGCAAGAAGACTGATAATACATATGACGACACTACTTGTAAGGCTGATTTAATTAGGATTTCCTCCCTGCATGAGATAAGAGACTAACCTTACATCTTTAAGTCTTTTGCACAACCTTATCATAAGTAAATTGCAAAACTTTTTTCTTCGATTTGCCCTAAGTGGTATGTTGCGTGTAAAACCATTGTAAGTGCACAAATCACTTCAAGTAATACAATGAAGAGTATAGATTGTTCCTATGATGATTATTTTACACAAGTATCAATAAAGTCTTAATTTTCCTATTATCTAGCAATTAAAATAATAAGAGAATAATAAAAAAATTAAAATTGCAAAAATAATTAAAAAACTAAAATTAAATGAAAAGAAACTCTATATGATAATGATTTCTAGGAAATTTGGGTACACTAAAATATCATTCCATAAATATATCAAAAAAACTATTTCAATTAGATTAAGTTGTGCTTGAAGATAGATTTTCCTAATTTGCCAAATATTCTCTCTCAAGCAAAAGTGAGTTTATTATTACTAAAATTATGCCTCCTCTTATGGTTACAAAATTCAATAACAATGCGTTAAACTCCATAAATAATCCTTGAATATCTCTAGTCGTCAAGTCTACTCTCGTGGTCTCAATCTCCTAGTTTAATCTATTAGGACTAACCCTAAACTTTCAATCTTGCTCCATCATCTAGAATCTCAAACATTATACATCTACAATTATTCATACATACATGATTAATTAAGCTCAAACATATTAAATCAAGACACCTAATACAATTGAAGCAAAAGTCACTTCACATATTCATGAAATAAATGTTGAGTTTTCACCCCAATCCTTGGAATTAAAGAATACGTTCATCCTAAAAGAAGAAAAAGAAACAAAGAAGAGGAAATCCATTGAATTGAGAAGACGAATTTCCAAAGAAAAGTCTTACTAAACAAAAACAACGAAAACCCTAAAAGGGAATGCCTCTAATCTTCATAAAATTTCTTTTTATTTAGTGTAGAAGTTTGATCCACTTTTCTCTCCTAAAAATCTACTCTTTTTCCATCCATAAATCTCTATCCAAATAGATCAAATTTCAATCTTAAAAGGCAGCCCACATTGCATTTTAAAATTTGGGTTTGATATTTTGTATAGCCAGATGCATAAGTCATGCAACAACTGACGCACTTAACTGCTTACATGATTTTGCTATGCTAACTGGTCAACTCTATGTCTCTATATGGTCCAACACATGAGCCATACAATAACCCATACAACACTATTGAAAATTGTAATTTAACTTATTTTTTGAGAATTTCCTACGCGAATATAAAAGAGATAAAAAAAATTAACTTATTTTAAAATAAAAACACTATAAAATAAGAAAAACTTCTAATTTATAATCTAAAATATATGTTAAAATGACTCCTATTATGGTAGGTAACCCAAGATACTTAGACATCACACTAGAGTTCTTATATTCATCATGTTGCATATCTATGATTTGATAGC
Organism: Omphalea diandra; assembly: GCA_949677035.1. Classification (NCBI taxonomy): domain Eukaryota; kingdom Viridiplantae; phylum Streptophyta; class Magnoliopsida; order Malpighiales; family Euphorbiaceae; genus Omphalea; species Omphalea diandra. Next base: position 6,598 of record CATIWR010225781.1, on the reverse strand, counting down.
CAAAGAGGTATTACTACTAAACATTATGTTTAATTTTCATAGTTTATTTGTTGACCTGTGGTAGTGCAGTAATCCTTCATAAAATCAAGAATAATGCGGGCTTCTAGAGGTGATGCCTTCCAAACATGATCGTATCATCTACGAAAAGCAAATGGGATTGGGCAGGACAACGCCTCATTTTCTTTTAACTTTTAAGTGCATTAGAGTGGACGACAACCTTGAGGTTTTGAGATAACACATCAGACATAAGAAGAAACAAGTAAAGGGAGATGGGGTCCCTTTGTCAAATTCCTCTAGATGGAATAAAAGATTCTGATAAAGAGACATTAATTTTCACCTCATCAGAAACCATTGTAACATAAGCCTTGATCAAGCCTATCCACTGTGATGAAAAACCCAACCTTGCCATTAATTCAAATAAGAAATCTCATGTAACTCTGTCATAAGCCTTATAAAGGTCTACTTTGATTGCTATGGCAAAACCCTCATTTTTCCTTCTATGTTTCAAGCCATGGAATGCTTCATAAGCTACGATAAGATTATCTTGAATATTTTTCCTATCATAAAAGCTGACTAGAAAAGTGATGTTATTTGATCAAGCCATGGCTTTAACTAATTTGCTAAAGTCTTTAAGATAGTCTTATAGGTAAAGTTGTATAAACTTATTGGGCGATAGTCATTCAAGGATGTAGTACTCTGCGTTTTAGGAATCAGAACAATGTGTGTCTGATTTATCTGTGCAGGAAGAGTTATTAAGGAAAAGAAATCCCTAACCATCCTTACCACCTTATTCAGTCTCTGTTATAGGAGCCAAAAGCACATAATTTATCTCCTGGGATACTATTCGAGGGATATTCTATAATATTGAGTCTGGAGGAGAAAAGGAGTCTACTGAAAAAAGAGATTTGTAAAAGGATGCAACTTCTTTTTTTATTTAATCTTCATTAGCACCCTGGCTATTCTAAAGTTGGGAAATGTGGTTCCTTTGACACCTCTATATTGCACTAGTGTGAAAGAGTTTTGTATTACGGTCTCCATACAATAACCAGTTGATCTGAGAACTTTGATGCCAATGCATTCGAGCTTCCATAGAGAAACATTACTGTGTTTAGTAGACTAAAATTTTTTAAATTTAATGTAATAAGAAACATTATTATATTGTAATGCAAACATGGTAATGTAATTATTATTACATTCCGTTCCGTTACAATTTGTATTACATTACATAGTTGATTACATTGCATCATACCAAACGACCCTGTAGGCTTTTTTTTATTGCATGTTGAAATGTTTATATATAATTAATTTGGGTTTGAAACTTAATTTGAGATAAATGTTTGTCATTTATCAAGTAATTATATCAATAATATAATATATTTAACAAGTGAAAATACAATACATTTTCATTTTATCTTGTGGTAAGTAAGTTAATTAATCAAAAAATAGAAAATTTTAATAATATAGAAATTTGTTCATAAAAACAATTCAAAAGGTTTAATAATATAGAAATTTCTTCATATTCTTGCTTTTAGAATTTAATAAAAAATAAAATTTAATTTTTTATATAACAAGAAAAATTAAAATACTAAAGAGACAAATATGACTAACAAAAAACAAAATTATAAATTTTCTTATATTTTATTAAAATTTATATTATTATTAAAATTTATTATATTACATTAATTATAATTTTATTTTGTATTATTTTTTACTAAAAATGACCTAATTAAATAATAAATTTTATAGAATAATAATAATAAAATTAAATTATTATTTATATATTAATTTTAACCATTTGATTAATTATTTTATAAAAATACATATTAAATTTATTACTGCAATTATATCATGTGATGCATGAGTTTAGGATTGAATTTTTGTTATTAACAATAAACATTTTAATACTTTTAAGTGGATCTATCAAAATTAATTAGCAGTTGATGTGTCAAGTGTCTATATTATCGGTGAGAAATGAGTGGATATGAATATGATCAAAATGGGTATGTGATAATTTATTCATTTATGATCCATTTAGTAATTATATGGATATTTATACCTAATTTAACTCATATAAATTATAACTCATCTATTAACACATTTAATCTTTAATATATATTACACTATTTTATTGATAAATTTTATTTACTCATTTAATTTTTAATATATATTACATCATTTTATTTGTAAATTTTAAATATATATTTTATTTAATCCTATCATAATATAAATAAAATATATATTTAAAAATTAAAAGATATTTTAATTAAAAGTATTTTTACTATAGTGAAAATTTTTATTTTAAAATTCATTTATAAATTCTATCAATTTGAATAGAATTTGACTCAATTATAATCAATTTTAAAAATTTAATAAAATAAAATGTTAAATAAATTTTTATTTATATAAAATATAAATTTATAAATAAATTTTATAAAAATTATAAAATTTAGTTATATCAAGTAAGTATTAGCGTGACATAGCAAGTATATCATAGTTGTATACATATGGGTAGCAGAGATCGATACATGCATGTGGTCCATCCAATAACAACAGTTTTGCTTTCCATTTATGATTTCATTATTAATATTGTAACAAAGCTATTGAATTGGCTCTCGAAGAAGCTAGTGAGCTGACTCTTTTATTCATTAAATTAATGATTATATATATTTTATAATTGTTTGAGGTTCAATTATACTTCATTTATTTCAAAAAAATTGTTATCTATTATTTTTCACTTTATTTTAAAAAAATTGTTATTTATTATTTTCACTTTATTTAAGAAAATATATTTAATATTTTGTCAATTTATAATGCATCTTTTCATCTATACTTTTAATTATATTTAATAAAAAATAAATATAATTTAATAATTAAAAAGGGTAAATTAAAAAATTAATTATTATAAATGAAAGTAGATATATAAATTAGAACATTCTTTAAAAAAAAAAAAAAAGCTTATTGGTCTCTAAAATCTAAACTTTTTAGAATTTTGACAAAATTAGACAATCTTTTTAATTTTGGCAAGATTAGTTAAAATTAACAAAATTTTAGCAAATTTAGTCAAAATTGAAACTGATCAAAATAAAATAATATATTACGTGATTTGACAAACCGATTAACATGAATTTTTATATAAAAAAGTAAAATCAGTTAACATTAGTTACTGACATAAATTAATATTATTTTAACTCAATATTTTAATATAATGCATCATCCAATTTTGATTAATTTAAATTTTGACTAGATTTATCAAAATTTTATTAGTTTTGACTAATTTTGTTAAAATTAAAAAAATTGATCAATTTTGTCAAAACTCAAAAAGATTTAAATTTTAGGAGTTAATAAGTAAAAAAAAAAAAAAAGAACAACCTTTTAAAACTAGAAAATATAATATCTTCCCTTAAAAGAGAAAAAAAATTCTTATTAACTATGAGTAGCAAATATGTAACTTCATTTCTTTCTTTTAATTCGATGTTGGGGTGGTGTTCCGAGATTAGACAAGTTTAATTTCACCAGAAGTAATTTTACTCTTGCAATAAAATGGTCCTTGATTTATAATAATTTTATTAAAAACATACGGTCAAGTGAATAAAAAAAATAAATATTGAAAAATAATTTGTTGACATTGGTGGGGTGCACTAAAGTTTGTGTTGCAGTGATATAAATTGTCTCACTGGTGGAGTTGGTAAATGTATTAAGACATACTCTATTAATAATATTAAAAAAAAAAGCAAGCAAAATTATGTGTTAAAATAGGCGCATTCTTTGTCTATAATACCATCCATTTCAAATTGAAAAATTAAATTAAATTGATTAATTGGATTGAATTTAAAATTTAATTTAATTTTTTAAAGGATAATTCAAGATAAAATTAAATAAATTAAATTAGTCAAACTTTATTAAAATATATTTAAAATATTTTTTTCATTTTTTAAATATATATTTTATTTAAATATAAATTTTTTATATTACTTGCATAAACAATGATATAGTATTTATTTTAGTGATATATATAATAGAAACTGCCCCTTTCAAATTTTCAGTTATTGCTCATATAAACTACTGCCTTTTGTGTACTGAACGTCTTTATAAGGAATTTCATTGCATTCTCTTGCATTGCTAATGTAATAAAAAAAATTGGAAAAACATTTTTCCTGTAATTATTTCGTGCCTTTGACGAACTTGTTAGATTGACAGATTCTAAACCCCCTATTATCCTCTTGTGGAAGTTCTTCTGAGTGCTGAACTAAAAGGACTTAGATTGTAGTACAGACCAGTGTCTGTGTCCTTCTTTGTCTTCTGAAAAGCATCTCTGTGACCATTACAGTAGTGAAAGTGAATGGGGGAAACATGAAACTAAACACTTGTTTGGCAAATAAGAAATTAATCATATAAGAAATAGGAAATTAAGAAACTTAAAGAATTCTCTTAGCACACGATTTCTTTTGCTTCAGCATCCATCTTATCTTACACAAAGCTTTATTTTAGCTACCACGCACGAAATGTCTTCTTGTTCTTGATTGTTGAATCAAGAAAAAGAAGAAGAGTTGGGAAGAGAAGTATAGCGAGCAAAAGAAAATCTTCCTCTAAAAACCCCAAGAATGGCGTAACCAAGAACTTGAATCATCTCCACTGCGTATCTCATCATCCATGGCCGCAGAAACACTGCCCACACGCCCATCACGGCCACCAGGATTTCTGCTCCCAAGATCATTTCCTCTTTTGCATTTCCTTTTGATTCTATATCTGTCTCAACAGCTTTTTGGTTCTATATCTGTTGGGTTTTGAGAAACAGGAAGGGGGAAGGTGTATGTGTGGTTTAGGCAGATGTTGTTTGAGCCACATGATTTTTCTGCCAATAACGTACGAAAACTAATGTTTATATCTACAACCCATCTATCAGCTCTTAACTACCGGTCTGCTACTTACCATTATGTTAGCCTGTAAAGAGCAGGGTATTTTACATTAGTGTTTTGAAAATTAGACTGGATGGGTGGATTTGACTTGATAGAAAATCAATTTAATTAATTTAAAAATCTAAAATTAAAATTTTAAGAGTTTTTAATCTAATTTTATTAAAAATTTTGAATTTAATTAAATTTGTCTCTAGTTCATTTTTCAATAAAATTGGAATCATTTCAATTTTAAAACATTGATTAAGACTAAAGGTGACATACTATCTAAATTAGATCTTCTTTTGGATTATCTTTTAAAATGAGTTTGAGTTATTTATAGTTGTAAGTGAGTTAGGTCATTAGAATAAAAAATAGAAAAAAAAATCAGAATAAGTTGAATCATTATTAAATTTAATTTTTTTAAAAAAAATAATTTAATTTCAAATAAATTTTAATGTTTTAAATGTAGTGGATCCACAAATTAAATTATATTCAAATAAAATTAATTTTGAATCAAATAAAATTCAAGTCTAATCAATCTTAAATTTAGTCATTTCAAATCTTTTTTAATTTTTTATTAAACCAAATTATATTCATGCGAATTCCAAAAAAAATTTAAATTAATTCAGAAATTATTATTCTTATTAAAAAGTAAGGGCATACAAATTAGACTTTTTACATATAGAGACTAGACAAAAGGGGGCATAAGATATTTATTTATGGATATTTATTAAACTCAATTTTCTATTCCTGTTCCAATAATTGTTTTGACCATCTTACCAACTCTGTTACACCAAAAGTCGATCACTACCATCTGGCTTGGTAGCACTCTCACACCGAAGGTTCATGACTACTGTCTGGCTTCTGTTACGCCACAGGTCCGTCCGTCAGCATATTCTAGTTATTCACGTTACTTTTAAAGGTTTTTGCATTTATTAGAAGAGTTGAAATCTTTAGTAAATTTTATTTGCATTCTCTTTAAAGTTTCTTGCATTCCTTTAAAAAAATGTAAAAAATTTCAAATGAGTACAACTAATTTGAGCCCATCACTATCATCTAGCTTAGTGGTGGTGGGAATAATAAGCAGATATGAGAAGTGGCGAATTTAAACTTATTTGGACTAACAATTCAAAAAACTAAAAAAATAAAATAAAGAAGTTATCAGCTCCTTTGAGAAATACCTCCTGCATCTTGATAATGACTAATGAGTGCCAGTAAATACGGTTTTCTCCGTAAGGTTTTGCAATTGCCACTTTATTAACAACCGTATACATGTAAGCAATTATCAGGGCAATTGAAAAGGCAGGCCAGGGCCCTACTTACAGCTTCCCTATCTATTTCATTGTCTTTAAATGGTTCTTAAATCATTGTATGTGCACTAAATGTAAAATAATTAATTATGATCTTATACATAATTTTAGAACACCATAATAGATATTATTAATAATTGAACGAAAATAAATTATATACATGTCTTATGAACCATAATTACAAACACTAAAATTAAACCACTTGAAAATTTGTCAGAACGGTTGAAAAACGAAAGTTAGATCTTCCTCTCGTTGACCTTCTCGAAGACGGCTACAATAGGCGTAGCAACTAGGGTTTTCTGTTATGAAAGCAGGAAAGAGGACCTAGCCTATTTATAATAATTTTTAACAAACTCACTCATCACATGTCCATGTTAAAATAGGTCAACATTG
>CATIWR010225772.1:0-11884 GCA_949677035.1 Omphalea diandra | reverse complement strand
CACTACATATATGTTCAAGTGTCCCAAATATAACGGTGCAAGTGTCATTGTCATGCTTCTACAAATCGCATGACTAAATGATCATTTATCTAATGCATATATTCATGTGGGATTTCATATCATTTATGAAATGAATATGTTTATGTGATAATGCCAATGAATATGGATAGGGATGTTACACTATGCATGGTCAATTTTAATAGAAAATTTGGACAATTGAATAAACTTGATAAAAGATACAATTAATTTCTTGTTTAGGTTGATTAAGAAACTTGTTTGAATCATTACACCTGGAAAAGCATGCGTTTGCTAGTTTGTTAAAAACTTTTCCACTGCTTTTAGAACAAGGCATGCAATTTTGTTAGGCAAAATATTACTACATACTTGATCAAAGAAATGATTTAGGTATTCTTTGTACTAACTCATTTGGGCCCCTCCATGCCTTATCAATTTTTATCTTTTGCACCATTGTTGAGCCTTGAAATATAGTTTAAGAGTTTATACAAGCCTTTTTTTTTATATACCCTTAACCTTATTACCATATAGCCTACATTATGCCCTACCCACCAAGATAATTTTAGAATTGAAATTTTTAAGTGGCACTAGAATTTCCATTATGTTTGTTGAGAAAGTTGAATTTTCATCTTGATTGTATGTTTGAGCATGTGCAAGTGTTTGATATTCCAAAAAAAAAAAAGAGGTTGGGGTGTGTAATGCTTGCATATTTACAATTGTTGGTTATTTAGATTAATGTAAAAAATAAAAATAAAAATAAAAAATAAAAAAAGTTGAGAATTGTGAAGTGTTTTGAGTTTAATGCTTAAATTGTTTGGAGCTCACAATTCTTATGTGAGATGCATTATGTATACAATTTACTCTTAAGATTTGTGGTGAATTTGGATTGTTTGAGTGATTGTTGCTAAGGAATAAAAGAATGAAGGGTTTGACAAGTTGGAAAATTTTGAGAATATATGAAAATTTTTAGTGTTACTTGATTGTTTTCATTCTTAGAATTCTCTTGCTTAAACATTTTTATCCTTTTTTTGGTCAAGCCATTTTTCGCCTAGCCACGTTACAAGCCAATAAAAACCTTTTGATCCTTGATGAGGTAAGTAATTACATTAATGGATATTGATTCTATGTTTTTGGCCATGGAATTGTGCATAACATTATTTTAGAAGGAGGTTTAACAATGCTGACTTGTATTATGTTTGTTTTTAAATTACCTCAAAAGTGAAAAAAATGCATTGTGGTTTTTGCATATTTCTTGATTGATTTATGCTCATAATTACTTGCAAAATTTTAAGAGTGAACGAGTGAACTTCAATATCAAAAATTTTCTTATGAGTTTGATAGTGTTAGTTTATTATGAAGTTTTCAAGGGTTTGCAATTGCGATTTGAGTTCTTTTGTTTTTTCTTTTATTTGCTTGAAGACAAACAAAACTCTAAGCTTAGGGGAGTTTGATAGGAGTCATTTTAGCATATATTTTAAATTAGAAATGAGGAGTTTTCCTTATTTTTATAATGTTTTTTTTAGTCAGTTAATTTTTATGTCTTTTTTATGTTCGCGTAGGAAATTCTCAAAAAAGGAGCAAATTGTAGTTTTTAGTAGTATTGCATAGGTTATTATATGGCTCATGAGTAGGACCACATAGATATACAGAGTTGACCAATCAACATTGTGTAAGCAGTTACGTGTGTAGGCTATTGCATGACCCATACATCGGGCCATGCAAGGCGTCATATCCAATTTTTAAAATGCAATTTGCAAGCTGCTCTTTAAGGAGATTTGACCTATTTAGATAGAGATTTCTAGACGAAAACGACTAGATTTTTAGAAGAAAAATATGGATCCAACTCTACACCAAATATAAAGAAGACTTTGTGAAGATTAGGGGGATTCTCTTTTAGGGTTTCATTGTTTTATTTAGCAAGACTTTTTCTTTTGGAAATTCTTCTACTCAATTCATTAGATTCTTTATTCTTTGTTTCTTCTTCTTCTTTTAGGATGAACTAATTTTTCAATTCTAAGGATTATGGTGAAATCTCAATATTTATTTCATAAATCTATGAAGTGATTTTTGCTTCAATTATATTGGGTATCTTGATTTAATATGTTTGAGTTTAATTGATTTTGTATGTTTAAACCATCACATATGTGCAATATTTGAGGTTCCAGATGATGAAGTGAGCGTGAAAGTATAGGGTTAGTTCTAACAAATTAAACTAGGAGACTAATACCATGAGAGTAGGCCAAACTTCTAGAGATATTAAAGGATTATCCATGAAGTTTACTGCATTGTTATTGAATTTTGTGACAATGAGAGTAGACATAATTTCAGCAATAATATATACTCAATTTTTCTTGAGATAGATTATTAGATAAATTAGGCAAATTCATCTTCAAGCACAACCCTAATCTCAATTGAAGTAATTCTCTTGATATATTTATGAAATAATATTTATAGTGCATCTGAATTCCCTATAAATCATTATCCTAAGAGTTTTTTTTAATTTAATTTTAGTTTTAATTATTTTTGCAATTTTCAATTTTTATTTATTATCCTTTCATTTCTCGGTTGCTAGATAATAGGAAATTTTAGTTTTTTTTTTTTTTTGTACTTGTGAAATAATCTTCATGGGAAAGATCTTTACTTATCATTGTATTACTTTGTGCACTTGTAAGGGTTACATATGTAACACTTGGTACTCGATCTACTTTTTTATGTGATTGATGCGATTTAGTTCGACTTGCAACTATAACAGATGATTCAAAATGATTAGATTCACCATGCAATGTTGTTTTTTGAATGAAATCACAATTAATATACACATAAGTTTCTTCAAGATCCAGTGTAGGATCCTTTTTGAGAATTTCTCCTTGAATTTGTTCAAATTCTAGATCTAGTCCATTCAAAAATATATGCACACGTAATCATTTAACTAATTTTCTATATGCGATGACATCATCGAGATCTTTCATTTGAATTTTATCACGATGATCTAGTTCTTGAAAGATTTCTATAAGTTCATGATAATAAGTGGATAAAAGGACGACCAACTTGTTTGATAAATGCCCACTAAGCAAAGAGTTATAATTCATCCAATCCATCATAGAAAGCATTGGCAAGAGAACTCCAGATCTCACGTGTGGTGCGCAATCGATTATAGCGTTTCATAATTTATGACGATATAGAAGTCAACCACCATCCTTTGACCTTTTGATTTTCAGTATACTGCTTTGCATATGAAGCATCAATGTCCTTTGGAGAATATGTTTTGCCCATAATATATTCAAGCTTTTCACAACCAACAATCTGCATCTTCAGAATTTAGGACCATACGTCATAATTTGTTTCGATCAGAATGACACCAACATTAAAACTGAAATTTTCTAATTGAACATGAATAACTGGTACTGAATATGATTCAACCATAATGCAAGAATTCAAGTATAGATGAATTAGGCTCCAATACCAAGTCGAAAATCGGATATATTATTTCTCAAGAATACAAAGAATATATAGATATACAGTACAAATCTATATATGGAAGAACCTAAAATTATGAGCTATTCTAAGAAAGAAATATCTACCATATACAAAGAAATATACCAAATATAACTATTGCAGATTTATAGGAAATTATACTGCAAGATTCTAGAAAATCAATGCACCAGCTTGGAATTGGAAATATTATTTATCAATATTATTTATGTTTTATTTGGTATATAATTTTTAGCATGTGCAATATGTCATATATTATTTTTTTATGCATTAAAATGATGATAATATTAAAAAAAATTCTTTCTTATTATATAATAGAGCATATCAGTTCGTACAAAAAGTTAAAAATGTGAACAATTCAGAAAAAAAAACAACACTTAACTCATATTTTAATAATAATATTATTATATCTATTAATATATCAAAATATTAATTTATATATTAAATAGGTTTTTAAAGATTATAATACATCATTTTATAAATTTAATAAATCATTAATTTAAAACTCAGCCGCCAATAGAAATTAATTAAGAATATTATGTAAAAGAAATTAGTAATTAATGGTATATATGTATAATTAATAATATTAAACCGAGCATGCAGCGGAAGTTCCACATCTCTCAGTCTTCAATGGCGGCAGCGAGGATAGGAGGAGCTTCAATCTTTAAGCCAGCAATTATAATAATAGTAATTATGGCCTCTTTCTTCTTGGTATCGACTGCCGAAGCTACTACGAAGGTAGCATTTGTCGAAAAAACCATCACTTCTCATAAGATCGTAATCTTCTCCAAGTCCTATTGCCCGTACGAATCTCTCTCTCTCTCTTTTTACTTTTACAATGGCAAATTGAATTATATTTAGATCTTCGTTTCATGGTTTGTTTGATTCTTAGATTAAACTAAATCAGAGTAAAATTGAACCTTTTCTTTGGTTTGTTAACTAGGACGCTACAGCTGCTGAAAATATAATTCCCAAATGTATGAGGATTAGATTAATAAATCTTTTGGCTATTGACCATCTATTTTGTTTGTACAATGCAGTTACTGTAAGAGGGCTAAAGCTATTTTCAAAGGGTTGAACCAGACACCACATGTTGTTGAGCTGGACAAGAGAGGTTTGTTTATAAAATCTGGGACTTAGTCCGAACGATTTATGAACTTGTTTGTGCAAATAAGACCTAAACTTTCACTCCCAAACAACGACAACCATATAATTTTGGAAAATTTGGTATTCGAGGAATTTGTTGTGGTAGTCAGTCTACAAAATTCAGACTATAATTCTTGCTTTTGCACTTGTTTTGTTGCTATTCCTGCTACATTTCTTGGAAAATTGATTGCAGGTATTGTGGTTTTGCATTCTCCATAAGCTTCATTTTACCCTTTATGTTTTTATTTAAATCTATCTTTGTTTTACCTCTCTCTGCCGATCGTTAGAACCTATACTGAATCAGCAAATCTTGAAATTATGGTTCCTTTAACCCGTAGAACATGCCAGATTGCCATGAATTCATAATATAATGTAAGAGATTTGTCAGGACAACCATTCTTGTAGTTTAGATGCTATGTAACTTTATTTGTTCATTTTTAGTATGCATTGGGTTGTTAACGTCTCTCCTTGTAAGAAGTTGATGGAGTTAATGATTGTGTCCAATTATCCAATTTCGTAGACTTAAAGAGGTCCAATTGAATAAAAATTTAGTTGCAGTGCTCAATTGACTTTCTGGCTAAAGTTAAGGGGCCATATTGTACCATAAGCCCAAATTTTGGATAAAATAATTTTATTCTTTTAACTTCTATGATTGAGAACTTTTGTATGGTAATAACTAATTAAGTACCTACCTTTTTTTGTGGATAAATTAATGTAACCACCGTATGTTAAAAAGTCTTTGTAATTTACCTTTTTAAAATTCTATATGTTTCGTTGCATGTGCAGTCGAGGTAGTTGTATTTTGTTCTTGATACAGAACCCAAAGAATCCTAGCTCCTTTGGACCATATTTTTAGACTAGGACATGTATTCCTGTTTCTGTTCCACATACCAGAACAATCCACACTTTAGGTAACTTAGGGCATTCTTTTCACCATCCATTATTTACTCCCTTTCTACCCAGTCCTTAGCATCAGTAGACTTACACTACTATCAAGAGATTCAAACTACGAGTCTATTAAAATTCCTTCTTCTCTACTTCCCTCTCTGGGACTAATTGGCTGTTTCTTGGACACAATGCTATTTGCCCCTTCCCTGGACAGTAAGCACCCACATGTACAACCATTTAGTAACAATGGATGGAAGTGTGTAAAAAGCTCATGCATGCATTTCACCTTTCAAAATCTGTATTTTGGCATCCATTGTTTGAGCTTTGGCATATACCATCTGTCTCTTGACGTCCAACTAGGGTCCTTGCCTTGGAAAGTTTTAGGCAGAGAAAGCTAGGGGAGAAGAAAATTCACTCTCTTCTTCCTTTAATAATAGAATTCTTCTTCTGCTATCTTCCTTTTCTTTTGCTGGAACGGCTTTTTCCTTTTCGTTTGTTCCAAGCTAACCCACCATACCATGTCAAACCTTTTTCCTACGAACAGCCTATTCTTCTATCCCAATGGTTGGATAAGCCAAGAATGTAAGAAAGCCAGGAAAGAAAAGGTTTTTGCTTGTTAGAGCAAGTTTCATTTTTTGGATTGGAACTCCAAAGTTAAATATTTGTGTGCTGGTGCTTGTGTAATTAGATTGAAAATGACCAGAAGATCTTTTTGTCCCACAGATGATGGGGAGGAAATTCAAGATGCCTTGAGTAAAATTGTTGGGAGACGTACAGTTCCTCAAGTTTTCATAGATGGAAAGAAAATTGGTGGTTCTGATGGTTAGTTTTCTTATTGTGGGCATAAATATAAACATTTGTTATTTTTTGAAAGCTAAGCATTTTTGAAAAACAAATTTTGACCAAATATAAATTGTCTTAATAATAGATACTTTTGAAGCTTACCAAAGTGGAGAACTGGCTAAACTTCTAGGTGTCGATGGCGACGATGATCTTTGATCCAGTACAATACTTGGTATAAACTATCAGAATAATGTGCGATGTGCGATGTAAACTCTTGCATCAAATGAACATGATTGACTGTTACATTTAAAACTGTGTTTTTATGGTTTGTATTTTGGTTTCTGTTTGGGCATCATGTGCACGTTATTATAATTAGCACGCTGCTCCAATGTTTTTGTTTTATTTTTCCCTTTCGAGAATCGGTAGATATCAGTCATTAAGGGGAAGGATGATAGTTAAAAATTGGTAATTAGCACACTCCGTGATGCTAAGATAAGATGCTTAGTGGCTTATAACATGACAGCGCCAAACAAAGTAATAGAAGGTCCTCCAATTTTCCATGGGCGGGCTTGAACCAGGCCCAATGACTCACTATGGCTCGCTACAAGGATTTATCAGGGTGATATGGATACTTTTCCTCATTTAACTTACATTTTAGAATTCCTATCAAATTTTAGCAGTTAGTTTGTTTTTGTTTTTGTTTTTTTTAATCTTTTTATCCTAAACATTGTTTTAACCAATAAAATTCGTTGACTTTTAAAATGCTTGAGTTAATTTCATCTATCATCCTCAAACTTTTGGTTAGTGCACACTTTCATTTTTCAACTCAGTTTGCACACTTAAAAATCATTTAATTTTGAAGTTAATACACTTAAAAATCTTTTCATCAGTGTTCTCTATTAAATCTAACAGAAATACCTTTTCATGGTGTCACCTCATCATGAAATGTATATATTTTAATGAGTGAAAGATTTTTTTTTTTTTTTTAAATGGACCCTTTTTAATTAAAACTCATTAACTAGAAAATAATATATAATTTACATACATATTTATACAACATTTTAAATGATATGAAATAAATATTTTTTATTTAATGATGTTATTAAAATTATAAGAGTCCATTTCTACTAAATAATAAAAGAAATAATTAATATGGGATTAGTGAAAAAAAAATCACATTTTTATAATTATATTTAAATATTTTAAATATGTAATTTTACTTAAGATCAATCAAATTATATTAATTATATTTAAAACTAAAATGTAAATTAAAAATTATTATGATTTATTAATATGAGTATTATATAATTGTTATGGCCATGTCATCATCTTTTGCTAACTCTAAACTGAAAATAACAACAATATAAGCCTCAACTTTCATAACAATTTTAATATTCTAATTTTTATCAAAATAAAATACACATTTTAAGAATTTTTAATAAAATACATGTTACATATTCATTAATGACGTATTCTATATAAAATTAAAAAAAAGATCATTAACAACTAACATAAATATAATAAAAGATTAAAAATTATACTATAGCATATGATCATACTTTGTATTTTAAAAATAAAGTTAAAATTTAAAATCTCATCAATTAATTAAAAATTAAGTATTTTTTTTTATACCAATCTTATTATGGAATTGAACTTAAATCACTTCATAAAATATTAAAATCCGATTAAATATTTTTATTAAAATAAGATATAATTAAAAATTTTAATCAATTACAATAACCATAATATATTAAAATAAGAAAAATAAGAAAAACTATTATATTTTATCATATCTTAATATGTTTTATTTATTTTTTTAATATTTTCATTACTTCATTTATTTTTTTACATAAGTACTTATAACCAATTAATTTTTAAAGTATATAAAATAAAAAAATCATTAAAAACTAACACAAATATAATAAAAAGATTAAAAATTATAATATGGAATATGATCATACTTGATATTTTAAAAATAAAGTTAAAATTTAAAATCTCATCAATTAATTGAAAATTACATAATTTTATACCAATCTAATCATGAAATTGAACTCAAATCACTTCATAAAATATTAAAATCTGATTAAATATTTTTATTAAAATAAGATCTAATTAAAATTTTTAATCAATTACACTGACCATAATATATTAAAATAAGTAAAATAAGAAAAACTATTATATTTTATCATATTTTAATATGTTTATTTATTTTTTAATATTTTCATTATTTCATTTAATTTTTTACAGAAGTACTTATAACCAATTAATTTTTAAATTATGTATTTTATTTTTAAAATTAATAAAATTCTCAAATTAAAAGTGTTAAGGTTTAAAATTATTATTTTAGTTTAAGGTTAGTTTTGAAAAGTAAGTTATTCTACTATTACCAAGGCTTAATTATAAATAAATCTTAAACATTTTTGCATTTTGATAGTAATATCTAAATCTTTTAAATTATATAATTTAATCTAAAATTATTTCAATTTGTGTTAATTGTAATCACTTTTAAAATTGAAGGTGATAAATTAATACTATTTGCTAAAATAATTATCATTTCTTGCTTTAAAAATTATAATTATAATTATAATTTTTAAAATTGATAATCAGCTTAATTTTTTTATCAAAAAATTATCAAGTATTATATTTTAATGATAATAATATTTCAAATAATTTAAAAAGTAACAAATGACATTTTCTTTAAATTCAATTAATATGGATTTGAGTTACCTAACAATTACCTTTATATTACGCATAACAATTATATAATACTCATATTAATAAATCATAATAATTTTTAATTTTTAAATTTTAGTTTTAAATATAATTAATATAAATTTGATTGATCTTAAGTAAAATTACATATTTTAAAATATTTAAATATATTTATAAAAATGTGAAAAATTTCTTTTACTAATCCCAATATTAATCATTACTACCATTATTTAGTATAAATGGACTCCTATAATTTTAATAACATCATTAAATAAATAATATTTAATTCATAGTACTTAAAATTTTGTATAAAAATGTTTGAATTTATATATATTATTTTTAGTCAATTGGTTTTACTTGAAATTAAGAAGGTCCATTTAAAAAATAAAAAAAATCTTTCACCCATTAAAATATATACATTTCATGATAAGGTGGCACCCTGAAAAGCTATTTCTATTAGATTTAACAGAAAACACTGATGAAATGATTTTTAAATGTATTAACACCAAAATTGAATGATTTTTTAGTGTGCAAATTGAGCTAGAAGACGAAAGTGTATGCTAACCAAAAGTCTGAGGAGAAATAGATGAAATTAACTCTTGCAATATCAGCCTTATAGGATATTTCAATTGCAAGTCAGTGAAATTTGCCCGTGTGGCCCATTTATTAACCCAAACAACAATTACAGTGGGACGAAGACATTCCAAACCAGCTCCAGTTAAGTAACGCGTTCAATCTTCTCGCTTCATTATCTATGATAGCTCAAGGATTATTTCGTTCAGCAGAAAGATGTTATCTTGCACCTCCAGCAAGGCATTGCACGATTACAGTAGATGGGTTATTACCTAGCTTTATACCTTAGAAAATATTTTCAATATTTCATCAGTTTTTTCTTAATCAGTAACTTATTCAATATAGATTAAAGCAGCAGAATAAAATCTGTTGAAAATACTAATCCAAGAATTCAAACTCAAGAGAAATCAAAATTGTCAAACCCATTAAATTTGTACGCATCTATTTTATTCATGGCCATACCCCCAGATGATCAAACTCACTATATATATTCCAAATTTTTTTTTTTATGACATTTTCTTTAAGAGGTTTGAACATGTATTCCAATGCAAGTAAGAAAAGCATTGCTAGCATCTTTTTTCTTTCTTTCTTTTTTTTTTTTTTTTTTTTAAAAAAAAGGGGGGGCAATAGCCCAGACCACAGAAAGCACAAATGGATTATATGCGATTCAGTCATCTTGCAAAAGCCAGTTAGAAATTCCTCAAGAGGGTCATTGTAGATAACAGAGCCCAACGCTTGAGTAGCTTCCAAGTTTGCTAAGAAATTCTCTGCCCCATTCGCCTCCCTATAGATATCTTGCATTGTTACTTCTAAATTGCGAGCCTAAATCCTCTGGATACAGGTAATTGTAGAATTATTATTAGCTAATGCAATCTTAGCCAATATCATGTCTACCCCTTTGCTGTCCACCTCAAGAACATAACTGGCTCATATCCTTATCCCATACTAGTTGAATACCAGTAAAAAACGAAAGCAAAAACAAAAACAAAAAAAAAACAAAACCCTAAAGCACCAAGAAATGAAGCCATGCACTCATTGGATTTTTAAAATGTTATGAGGTAGCTCGTAGCCAATCTATAAATATAGACAAATCATTAGTATTTTTCAGTAAAAACACTTCTTAATGGTGCCGAGGTAATGTAGCTTCTACATTGGGCATTATTGGAGCGCAAGATAAAATTTCTTGACCTCCAATTAGTATTTAACAAATCAAAATCTCAAAAATTTGCAGAGTTGAAAGAGAATGTATTTAAGAAACTATTGAAAGAGAATGCATTTAAGAAACTATCTGGTCGGAAGGAGTAGCTGTTCATGTATGCCAGATAGCCAATCCATTGACTTTGTTGTATTCCTAGACATTTATGTATCATTAATATTTCATTATTTAATAGGCATCTTTACTTTTGATACATAGCTATTTGAGTAATATAGTTATTTAATTTATTTAGATAATATTAAAGATAAAGCATGTTGTAGAGGCCATTTGGGATATTTATTTTATTAAGGTACCAATTATAAATGTTCCTACTCGATGTACTATCAAAGCTGAATATTAATAGAGTATTGTTGAGATCAATACATGTATGTTTTTTTCTTAAGAGTAAAAAAAACTATCAATTGCAAAACTAGAAATATGCTAGATACTTGAGATATGAATATGAGTGCATTTTAGAGACAATCAATGAACAACTCCAAAGAATAGCCATATGGAACAATACTTGTGTGTCAATTGTCTATTCTTGTAAGTGTTGTGTAATTAGTCCTTTGACTTGAGAATACTATAGTATTTTATCAAAGCAATCTATTTATACTGATTCATGATTTTAATTGTCCTATTCAAAATCACATATAAGCATATTTTGGGTATAATATGAAATTGATCGAGATAATGAGTGTTCAACATAAAATTCATTGACTAAATATTTAAGACATGTCCTATTAGCTAACTTCTAATATTGACTATAAGGTAGAATGATATGATGATTGTAAGTCAATAGCTAAGAAGAAACTTAATATAATTAAATAATATAGAATAGACACTATTCCATATTTATGTTTGATTGAAACATCTCCAATGAAAGAATCAAATTGTACTAATAGCCACCTTCCTTACAACACACACACACACACACATATATATATATAAGAATTTTCAATGGTTACATGTGTGTGTATAATAATCTTCAATGGTTATATGTGTGTGTTTGCGTGTACACACACATACACACACACACACACATACACAAATATATATATATATATATATATATATATA
>CATIWR010225762.1:0-14244 GCA_949677035.1 Omphalea diandra | reverse complement strand
AACAATTTGCCATACAACTATACAAACACTACATATATGTTCCAATGTCCCCAAATGCAATGGTACTTCTAAATGATTATTTATCTAATGCATATGCTCATGTGATAATGCTAATGAATGTGACTAGGGATGTTACATTGTAATATTTTTCTCTTTACATATTAAGAAAAAAGAAGAGAAAGAGCAAACTATAGTCAAACCACTAAAAAGGAAGAACAATAAGGATGTTATGGGACTTTTGCAAAGACAGAATATGGTCAATGCGGATAAATTGTTTCTTCACACTTTACATCATCCATATAACTAATATCTTAATAAATATTCTCTTATATAGAACTTGATCACTTTTTTATTAGCCTTAAACTCAAACTTCACATTACAAGCTTTGGAAAGACCTTATGATCTTCAATGTTGCTAACAATCTACATTAGTAGAGAAGGATGGATTAGTTTTGCCTATGGTCACATGTGATTTTTTAGAATCGAAATGGAATTTTATCAAACTTTTATATGAAAGAAGATCAAAATATTACATGAAAAATAATGCTAGGCACAAACACTCTTTTAAGTTTAATTAATTGTAATCAAAAGCATGGTTAATTAGAAACTCATTATTATAATAAGTAAATTTGCTTATCTAATGAAAATCATGGTTATAATTGAGAAAAATCTTCTCTTTGAGACATTGACATTTAATATTAGTCATTGGAATTTTGAAATGTTCATTAAAGTATATGATCTTTGCATAAGGACAAGCAAGAGTTCAAGTTTGGGGGAATTTGTTAAGTATCATAATTATTATAATTAATAGGTGATTTCCCTCTAAATTTTTAAAATTAATGTTTAAATTCTACCTTTAATTGAACCTCACAAAGGATAATTTGTATTTGTAGGCAAAGGATTGAAGAAAATAAATTAATGGAAGAAAAGAAGTGAAACACAACCATACGTAGAATTATGCCTCACTTAAGACTAAGAGGAATCGAGAAAAAGCACGTTCATGCATCTAAAGCATCATTGTGCCTCATTTCAAAAAGAGTAAGCAAGAATGATCATGTAAAAGCATGGTCTATGCAAGAAAAGCAGAATGTGAAGATCAAAATACAACCAAGAAATATGGTCGAGCACATCAAAAACTAAAAAATGAGACTTTTTGTTTCCCTTCCAATGTTTCCTTTTAAGGATCTCTAAGCTTCCAACTTTCAAGAAAACCCTTCAGGAACTATTTAAAGTGGCAAAACATAAAGAAATAAAAGGGGGGAGACACCCCAAAAGTCTTAGAAAGAGAGAAATTTATAAAGATAAGTAATTAAAGCAAAAAAGGCAAGTACTTAGAAGGAAGAAGGTGCATCCAATCAAGGTATTTTAAGAAGGAACCCATGGCTCCCCTTGTAATTAATTTCATTAATTAATTTTCTTTTCTATTATTTATTATGACCTAAAACCCTAAAGGCTAGGGTTGTAGATGGATCTTGTACGATCAATATTAGGTTTCCTTAAACTAAGTATTTTTTATTTTATTTATTCTTCTGTTAGTAATTATTGAATGATTCATGATATTGATTAATTAGCCATTAAACGTATTTAGTTTCGTGAGTCGACTATCAAGAGATGCTTTTCATGGTATGAACTCCTCAATAATTCCATTATTTTGCTATGAGTTGAGAAAACTTACAAGAGCATTGTTATCGTTAGAGTCTTGATTAGTAAGACAATTGCATGATGCCTAGCTTTTGTGTTGAGAGCCCTTTAGCTTAACATGCCTTTGTATGTTAGTTGATACTCAATAGAGACTAATTAATCACTCTAGTGACTCGATAATGGCACAAAGTGGATAAACCAAATAGATAAAGATTAAGAATCCTTTAGGAAGTCTCCAAGTGAAATTGAACCTCTAGCAACTCTTCTTTATTGATTATTTTTCATTACTATAAGAGTTTGTTTTATTTCCTTATTTAAAATTTTAATTGTCAGTCAATATTAGGTCTTTAAGATAATATAAGACACAAGATAACTAGTGTTTAAACTGAATCCTCATAGGAATGATATCCATACTGACAAGTACATTATACTACTTCTAACATGTGCACTTATACTTTAAAGGTTTTAATATAACTCATACCCATTTCATCACTCATGGGCCCTCTTATGAACCCAAGTAATAGGAGCAAACTCTGTCGGTCATTACTCAATATGTGTAGTAGTCCTTTAGGCACCGAAATGAAGAACCATCCCTTTATGATCCTCATGCCATGGGAACGCTTGGATGGCTACCCCTTTCAATAGAATTGTCCCCACTAAAGCCCTCATCATTTAAGTCCTATAAGGAACACTATAATAACTAGTTGCTCTATAGGCTATAATCACGTGGTTGCTCAGATCTTCATCTTTTACTTTAAGTTTGTCATACAAAACATGTTAGAAGGTGAACACTAAGGAACAGGACGACCATCAAACCCCTCCTAATAGCAAAGATTGTGTTTGCCTAAGTACTACTTCCACCACCTCCTATGGCCAAGACTCGGTAGGCCCCCTATAGTCCAAGTGTAACTGCAGTTGGAAAAAATAACCACTGTAAGTATAAAATGAAGGATAATGAATAAATAATTAAGAATTAATCAAGATCCTTTTTTTGTAGAATGTGGATACCTGATAAAAAGTGAGGGTGTTTCGACAAGTATGCCTAGTCACCATTATGGACTCCTTATGGCTCACTGAACCCTACCCCATGGTGTAGGGATAACAACCCTTCATGCCAACAACAACATTATTTACTGCCAATAAGCCTTACCTCCAATAAGCCTTACCTCATTAGTATGTACATCTTGTGATATAGCATTAGTGATGGAGGAGCACCTTTCTTTATGCTTGACCACTCAAAAGAGAGGCTCCTTTTGACTTGGGAAGTATAGCCTAAGAGTTGGAGGACATAGTAGAGCTAGAGGACATAGTCTCTTTGCAGCACCAAATCATGCACACTAGAGTTAGTGGGAATGGGAATACTAAAGAAACAAATCCCAATCATATAGGTCAAATCTTCTGAAGTGATAATGATCTCTTTGATCAATGGTAGGTATAAGGTATGAGTGGTGTCCATCCATCATTCGGCTAATGCTTGGCTCATTATGTAGTCAATGTGAGGGGCCTTCTTCGACAATGATCGAAAGAAGAGCGTCAAACCAGTAACCTCCAAATGAGTTAAGACTTAGTGATGTAATGTACGAAACCATGCCTAGTTGGGCCTATTGTTTTGCCTTGTTCTCGTAGGAGACATCGCCCTAACAAGAGAACGAAATTGATAAAAACTTAAGATTTACACAACATAAAAGAGAGAAAAATGCTTAGGCGCACATATCAAGATCAAATAGGAATCTATAGAATAAAGTAAATCAACAGCCCAATGTGAGTAAATAAATTAACTAAGGAAAATAACATTTTATGTGTTTGATGGTGGATAAGTGGTTATATTAATTGATAAAAATATAAAGGCATAAGACAATTGACCTAAGTCACAAAGGGATTATTTGAAAAGTTTATAAAAGTTAAGAAAATTGATTTTTTAGAAAAATTTAAGAAAGTCTTAAAAGCTAGCATAACAATCATGCATAGAATATCACCAATTTAGTAAAAATTTAGCCATAATTGATAAGAAAATCCTCAATAAATTATTTATTTTTTTGTTTCAAGTATGTGTCTAACCTCTTACAAATTGTTTTGCAAAATTAATTTCGCTAACTTTTGTACAAATCACTAAGGAAAAATAAATGCTTACAAATCGAGGCAACAAATTGAGTCAATCGACAAAAATGAAATCTTCATAAAAAAAAATAAAAGGTAAGTGTCCTAAAACTACTCCTAAATATTTTTAAAACTAACCTAAATATTCACATATAATGCTTAAAATCTACAATGCTAAGGAAAAGGTCCCAGAATTCGTGTAACATGCCTATCCTCGTTCATTAGCATTCTCATATGAATAAACCCATTGCATAAATGATTTGCAATCCCACATTAATATATGCATCGGACAATTGATGATTTAGATAATTGAATTTCATAAGCATGATGATGACACTTACACCATTGCATTCAAGGCACTTGAACATAAATGTGATGTTAGCATAGTTACATGAAAAATTATCATATATTATGTGGATGTTATAATATCATAAATAATAATGTTTTAGTGCTTATTTAAAAGTATAAGGAGTATATGGGGATTAATGGATGGATGGAGGTGATAAAGGAGTGAAGAAAAAGGACTAAAAGAGGAAGATTGAACTTCCAACCAATGGTAGTAAGCCATTATGATTTTTCTCCTATTAAAGTAGGTATACAAATTGAATTTCTCTTCCATTAGGAGCATATTAGAGAGGAAAATGTGAGGGGTAGCAAGAGAAAGAGTGGCCTAATGAAGGAAGGAAGGAAGAAAGCAAGGAAGGAAGAAGAAGAAGAATAAGAATAAGAATAAAAAGAATAATAGGGAGAAAAAGTAAGATACTAGGAAGAAACCCTAAGCTTTTCTAGTTTTGGCAAAAGAGATAAGTGATTTTATCTTCTTTCCACATGAAATTCCTTTCGCATAACATGTTAAACATGCATGATCAACAAGAATTTTGGAGTAATTTAAGGTACAACTCATGTATGAAGGTTGAATCTCAAGAGAAACAATAGCTGATTGTGTTGGTTTTGTTATTAAAGGAAACTATTGCACCCATTATTTTATAACCCTAAAAGAGGAAATAGGGAAAATGTAAAACACAAAACTTATACCTCATTTAAATCCATATAAGTCAGTTTTACTTAACATGGTGTGCATGAAGAGCTATGGCTCCTTCATTAAGGCTAGTTCACAACCTATCGAAACTTCCTCAGTCTAGCTGTTTTCATATATTTTGATGACCTTCTATGCTGATTAGAAAAAGTAACAAATAAGAAATTTTTAGGGTTATATCCCATCTAAATTCCTACAAAACATTTTTACATAATTTCTTATATTGAAATAGATATTGCTTTTTTATTGTGACTAACTTTGAACTTCATGAAACCTTTTCATACTCTTAATTCTCTTTTTCAAGAATTTGATGGCCATAGAATGGGAAGTTATATATGTACTAAACTTGAAATGTCTTATCTTGATGTTTGTAAAATATTTTTGCCAAATTTATCATGGTTGATGAGATATTCCCCATTCATCGTGATCTATTCTCAACATGTTGTAACTTGCTCACCTTGCGATTGATTATTTATTTTGATGACCTTATAAACAAAATTTGACAACTTGTAAAATATGAAAAATGTTCCTTTATGTGTTGTGTAACTAATGGAAAATTAGTTTTGTAATTATTTTTGTACAATTTGAAATATGCTAAAAATGTAAGACATATTATGACTGTGATCACATTCAAGAATGAAAAGTCATTTTGACATATTTATAACCATGTATGTATTAAATTCTCAGATCTCGACATATTGAACAAGCCTAAGAGAGAGGTTTAAACCTACCATAAAAGTTGGTTACATCAAAGGTGAGTAAAATCTATAATTAGATTCTAACGTGTATGTATGATGATTTTATGATATGATTGAGTTTTACTATGTGTATATGTGATTAAATTGTGACATTTTACATGTGAATACAAGTCAAGTGAGAATTATATAATCTTAATGATTAATTGGTATAACATTGTGAATGAACACTTATATGTAAAACTAAAAGGATGTTGTGACCAACTTGTCAAACACTTGCAAATCACTTAGACAAGTGACTAATATGTCATATTATGGCACATGTTATTGCTCAAGTGAATTACATGCTATAGATAGTAAATTTGAATGTCACTTGAATCACATGAATTCTCAAGAGCAATGTTTGTCTTAGAAGGTCACAACAAAATCAAATAACCTATTGCATTTGCACTTACATAAGTTAATCCTTATATTCATTATGTTTTATAATAATAATTAGTTCTTAAATGTGCCATTAGAATCTGATTATTATTTTTATTCATTGAGTCGTGACTCACTAAATTGTAATTATTTTTTTCTGATAATTAAGCATAAGGTTTGGGTTATTTGGAGCATAAAGTTTTGCATATAGGCACATGAAGCATAGGTCATTAATTGTGTCACGTACACATACCTAGTTGGAAATCAGTTTGTAATCACCAATATTAAATGTGTTATACTTAACCTATACATGTATTGAATAAGGAAATTGACATGCCATTTTGGTTGTGAATAAGTGATATGTTAACCTTTATATGTTTGAATATTTGGACATGATTGCCATGGTTAATAATGGTAAATAGGTGTTATAATTTGAGAGAAATATATAACAAAGATGAAAAGGTGAAGAAAACCTACCACTCTCAAGGCTGCTCAAGCTAAGTGATGATATAAGATGTAGATTATCGGTGTGTTTCCATGTGAAGAAAACCTATCAGAATGATCTTTAAAGTTGCCTTCGTCAAAGGACTCACCCTCATAAAGCCCTCTGAGAGCACAACTACTCTAGTGTATTGTACATAATAGCTTCCTCACCAAATAACTTCTCAAAAATGTCAAACATCTTAATATCATCCAAGCTAACCATTGAATAAGTTTGAAAGAAAAAGGAATCCTAAGAAGCCAAGTCAAAGAGTTCATAGAGAGAAAAAGTAGATATAGTGAAAGTGACAACATGAATGAAGCCCTAAGTTATTTGCTAGCCTTATATAGGGGATAAGGTATGTACAGACAAAGGTGGTCTATACATACCATCTTTCATGTTATAAAACTAGACTCCATTAAGTGTTATATTCATATAACTTATTTTTTGTATAGCCTACTAGAAGCTAGCAAAAAAGAAAAATGGGCCTCTTAAGCCCAATTATCTAAGCACCCTTAACCTTACCAAAGCCCAAAGAGAAACGAAATATCGACCACTCTAGTCCTCTAAATTATCATCCAAATTGCCAAACTACCTCCAACCCTATTAGAGTTTAAAAAGCCAATTCAACTTTGCAAATTAACCAGTAAAGTTACCAAGCATAAAATTGACTCCTATAAAGTTCTAGAAGAACTATAAGAAAATTTTGTATTCTTAGAACCATATGTATATCTCAAAAGCAAGGTGAACAATATTTGGGCCTAAGCCTATTCCTTTGAAGCAAATTTGAGTCCACATCCAAGAGGGCCATGATGATGTAACCCCATCACAAAAGGCCAATTAAGTCAATACCCTGAAATGCCAAAACAGTAAGCCTAACACAAGATCAACCTCATGGGCCATCCTCAAACAAGAACCTCCAGCAAGAAGGGCTAAGGCCCTTCCTAAGAAAATTTCAAGAACATTAATAGCTATAAAAATATAGCTACAAACACACCAAATGCAAGAACACCTGGTACTGCTAAAAAATATACTAGAATATCAAGTACATGTTTGAGAGTTACTGAAAGCACACAAAACACCCTAGTACCTATTATAAAGTTATCAAAATATAGTATCTACTTTAGAGCTTTTAGAAACATAAAATGCCTAATATATGCTAGAGAGCTGCCATAAAATACTAAATACCTACTAGAGAGCTACTAGAGATGCGTAAACACACTAGTACATGCTAGAAAGCTATTATAACAAGTTTTAATACCTGCTCTAGGAGCTGCTGAAGCAGTGTATCCTTTGGTGTCCTTTCTAATGTTTACATTTATCTCATTACTTTATTGAGTCTTATTCAAACAACCATTTCTCAAATGTTGTTTTTCAAGCCCACAAAGTAGGGGAAACTGTGAACATAAAATTTTAGACCTTAGGATGCAAGCCTATTAATGGGAATCATGGGAATTATTCTTTAGAATGTAAAGGGAATTATAAAAGAAAAGAGGATAGAGCCTTAGAAAACCTTATATTAAGCCCCATAACCAAGCCTAAGCCTAAAATATGAAAGCCCAAAGGTTATAAGCCTTATTTAGAGGGTTGTGTAGCCTATTAAACTTGGTTGTACATCTAATTTCTTAGTTGTATAGCCAAACCTTAAACCCTAAGCCTTAGAACATTATGGAACTAGTCCCCCTAAACCTTAAGGTTGTACAACCAAGTTTAGAGGTTGTATAGATAACCCTTTAGATGTACAACCCTCTTACAAACTCTGATTCTATAATATTCTTGGCTCATGTCTGAGATGGGTTAAGAATAAAGTGAAACCAAAGGCATTTTTAGCTTGAGTACACTTATTTTCACTTATAAATTCCTTACCATTTGAAAAGAGGA
Source organism: Omphalea diandra (assembly GCA_949677035.1). Lineage (NCBI taxonomy): Eukaryota > Viridiplantae > Streptophyta > Magnoliopsida > Malpighiales > Euphorbiaceae > Omphalea > Omphalea diandra. The sequence continues at coordinate 5,994 of CATIWR010225762.1, read as the reverse complement.
AAAGGGCTTAGATAACCCTTTTGAAACTTTACTAATATCTCTCCATACACCACACTTAGTCCAAAAATCAAAATTGTAACACATTTAAACACTAATCGAAGGTGGAATAAGGTCCTTAGTCTTGCATTCTTTAGCATTATTAAGCATTTTAGATGATAAAAATTAAATGGTGAGGCTCTAATGGTAAAAAAAACATTTAAGAGCATCTAAAAGATCATTTGTATATTTTTCTCCTTCTTTATCTTTCTTCTCTTTTATACTTTGGAAAACCTAAGTAAAGAAGGCTATACAGGCTTTATGTAGTTTGCACAACCATCTTGTTAGGCTGTATAGACCTCACAGTGGTCTATAACATCTTATTGGGCTATATAGACCTCAAAGTGGTTTGTACATCCCTATTTTGATTGAGGAGACACTAAAAATGTCTTTCTTTTCTCTTTTAATATTTCCTCCTATAAGAGATATCTTATATGCTTCTTAAGATCCTTATTGACAAAATAAGGAGAGGTTTTCATAACCAAGGATCCCTATTCTCTTAAAAATAGGATTTTGAATGAATTTAAAGTTGTTTTCATGGCTTATTATGCTTTAATAGTTTTTATTCTTCCATTTTATGCTTAATGTGATATTTATAGTTCTATTTTGGCCTCATTTTGTTAGGCACTAGATGAGGAGTTAGGCACTAGATGAGGAGTTTGTCACTCATAGGAACGTGAGAGCCATATTTTGCTTACTTGCATTTTAGCACATTTCTGAGTATGGAAATAGGCATAAGTTTTGGCTTTATTATTTCCCCTTTAGTGATTAGCATCCTAACCTTTTCAATGGTTAGAGATGTTTTATGGATGTCATGCTCTTTATCAGTAATAAGGAAGAGGGTTTAATGAGCCTATGATGCCTTTTTATGATGATTTTACCTTAGGCCACCAAGATCCTTCAAGGCACTTACATTTCATACTTATGGTTCTTCATGTCGCATGATTAATGCATTTATGTTTATTTGATTCTATTATGTTGTTTGATTTATGTAGCATTAAGATATTCATACTATGGACTTAGAAACATGTTCAGGTCTCTTAACTTTGGAGACGTGGTAAAGTGATGTTCATGAACTTTCCTCATTTGTTTATTTCCTTTCATTTGTCTTACGACCATTAAATAAATTTGTATTTTCTTAGGTGAAGGTGATCATTTGAGTTCAGGCCATTAATGATGATCTTGATGGCCTTCCTATGATGATTTTGTGTGAATTGAGATGATATACATGTCATACATTATGCCATGTCACATGACCACCCCATCCCCTTTGATGACCATGAATGACATGGATAATGATATGCATGACACTCCTTATTTACATGATGCATGATCCTCATCCCCTTTGGTTGATTGGTATGATTGATATGGGTGGTGCTAGATGCATGTTTAGGTTATTAATTGGACTAATTAATAACTTAGTAAAAATGGCAAAAGTGAACCAAAGATGCTCGAAGGCCAAATCCTAATATCCATGTAGTTTATGGGTGCCTAACTTATTTCCCAAGTTGTACCCAATTTTTAAACCCAATCTCTAATGGTATAAAGACAAAATAGATCTTCTAATTGACTTAGCTTAGTTTTAAAATTTGCCTTGTCCAGATTTTTATCTTGACCAAAATCGAGTGGTAACTCCATATTTCTCAGGCATGGTACCTATTAGATTGAGAGGCGATGAGGCAACCTAAGAGGGGTGTGAATTGGGTTGTGAACAAAACAACAACATAAATAAATATTGCATAAGTTATAAATAAAAATTGAACAAAGAGTTTTTATAGTGGTCCAACAACTTGCCTCCTCTACCCCCCAATCTTTCACTTAGGCTTGTCTATTATTTTTCAAGCTCAAGAATGAAACCTTCCCTTTTCTAGCCTAAGGAAGAACCTTCACTTTTTCAAGCCCATGAATTGCCTTTCCTTTTACAGGGTCAAGAAGAAGAACGCCCCTTGGTGTTTTTTATGGGCACAATACCAACCTTTATAATCACTAGCAAGAAAAGATCCAAGTAATGTTTTAGCCTCAAAACTAGGCAGCTAATACACAATTAGTGCTTAAGAAAACCCACTCTCAAAAAAGCAACAAAAACAAACACACTCTGCCCAAAATATAAGCAACACCCCCAAAAGGTTTCCACAAATAGTTATAAGGAGTTATAAAGATATTCATGATGATTTTTAGCATTTTCTCTAACCTTTCTAAACTCTAAAAATGTTTCTTATATAGTTAAGCTCCAAAACTAACCATTGGAATAGTTGATGTTGTGTCTGACGACTTTTCTACAAAACTAGTTGTTAAAGATGACAACATTCATTGTTCTTTAACAACACCCGTTGAACTTGTAACGATTACTTCCAATGTCTGTTGAATGTCTTTTAATGCCTGTTGGATTAGATGACAACATTTATTGGAGAGAGAATAATGCTCGTTGTTCCTTTTCATAAAGCTTGAACTTCGTGCTCTATTTTTCAAACTTTGCACAGTTGCTTTCCATACCCGTTGAGTAATTAGCAATGCCTATTGGAAACTCCTTCAATGCCTTTTGAGAAAGGCCAATGTCCATTTTGGGTTCCATAAGCTTTACTTCAAGCTTGAACATTTTTCCCATGCTTGTAGTAAATATGCAACGATTGTTGCTTGCTCAGATCAATGACCATTATGAAAATTCAACACTGTGGTGATGTCCAACATAGTTCAACCTATAGCACTTCTCTAATGCATGTTGCAAAAGCACAATGCCCATTGTAAGGTTTAGAAAACTTTGGCAAAAAAGCAACAACTAATCAATGTCCATTACTCATCCTTCGATGCCCGTTGAATGGTCTAACACAAGTTAGGATATATTAAATGCCTGTTGAATTTGCACAATGCCCATTGAACTTGTTTTGGCCCTTTGACGTTTGTCGATTCTTAGGTTCACACGTTTTCCAAACATTATCCTTTAACATTCATAATAATCTCCTCTTTCAATGTTCATCCATTATGTTCAAAACATCAAAAAATCACTAAAGTACAAACATTAGACCTTCTTTTAGTTTTGTTATCCTTGAAATCCATAGTTTTCTTATCATTCAGAACACATCATTCAAAAGTAGAGAAGTAGTCCAATGCATTGGTTTTATATGTTTCTCCAAATATTCTTCCCTTAGCTTTCACAATAGTACCAACGTATTATCGCATTTTGGTCCTTCTGCGACTACTGTTTAGATAAAAATGCCTTGAACTTGTGCAGATGGCCTTAAGCTTGCATGAAGCCCAATGGATCGCTTGGTGATCCAAATAGGTGCCACATTTTGGGATCATTACCTATGTAAAGACCCCCTTCCTCTCAACTCCCTATGAGTTGATAAAAGTATAAAGTTGCAAGCAGATTCCATTTGGTTGAGCATAATTGTGAAACTTAAAGGCGCTCACATAATAGATAAGCTTAACCTATTTTTTCCATGATTATTATTTTTATTGATAAAGAATATCACATCCCACCAATGTACTAAGGATATAATGCAAGTGGAATCTATCAATTAGAGATCACATAAAAACTTTTTCCCATGAGAGCTAAGTTGCATACGAAATCAAAGCAAGGGTTTCTATTCTACTAGATGCATAGTAGGGTTGATCAATGAATTTATGAGCAAGGCAATGAAGTCTTTTTAACTTTTTTTTTAATGCATTTTAGGTTGTAAGCTTCTAACTTATAATTGTATTTGGGTGATTTTATGTTTTAAATGTAACTGTTAATATCATTTAGTTTTCTTTGTGCAATTGTCAAGTTAAGTTATTCAGTTTTTTTAATTGTAATTGAGATTTAATATATTGAATCAAATTAAATTAAATTATTTTAATTCAAATCGAACAACATAAAAATACTAAATTAAATCAAAAAATAATTTTGTATATTTAATTGAATAAAAATTGTCACATAATAACTATTTTGACTAAAATAAAATATCAAATAAAAACCTTCAACCAATGCACAAATTTGTTACTCCATTAACCTAAAAAGATCTAAGTTATAAGCACTAAATTCAGTAGAAAACCATTAACAAAAAAAGTCAATCTAGAAGAATAATCAGGAAAAATAGAACTTGATTAAATAAAAAAATATAAAAATCATTATAAAAAATATCATATTTCTCAAAATCCAATTACAAAAACAAACTAACCTCATTTATGAAAAACCACAACCTAAAATGCAAAAACCACAACATAATAAACAAAACCATAACCAAACCACGTGTAATAGATAAACAATATAATGTCCCAAAGCACAATAAATAGCATCAATGAAAGATAAAAAGATGAATGAAAAACTAAAACCAAAGCTAATTCTACAATAAGCAAAAATACAAAATGAAAAACATAGAAAGTAAACTCGAAACAAAAAAACAAATCATGAAAGAAAACCCAAGCTCAATGACAAACCCATAACACAAAAACCTTGAGTTCAATAATAAACCCAAAACACATAAAACCCAAGCTCAATCAAACCTAAGCATTAATATATATATATATATACAGAAATTACTTGGTTCTAAACTCCAAAACAAAAAACTAGAGTTTTTTCTACTGCAAAGATTATGAATGGACCTCAAAATTTGATTATATAGAAGAAACATTAAAATTAAAATGCAAGGTTTACAACATAAACAAACAAAAAATTAAATAAAACATATTATTCGTAGAATCAAAACCAAGTCAACCCAGCTTCATTAATCAATCCAAAATAAAATTCAGAACAAAATCAAATTTACAACAAATTCACTTAATCAAAACCAAAAATCAAATTCATCCACCTAGCTTAGTCGAATCATTAAAGAAATTATGTTTGCAACAACCCAAATCCATATACCACTATTCAATTTATAAAAATTAAAGGATGAATAACATATTTAAAAGCAAGAATATAAATAGCAATGGCAATAGGAACATCAACACTAATGCTTCAAGGGTGACATTTTTAGGGCTTTCAATATGGCTTATTCGATACCAAGGGAAGGGGACTTTTGGGTGAAATTTTTAAGGCTCTCAATATGGCTTCTTCGATACCAAAGGAAGATGACTTTTTCTGGTTTGAGAGTGAAAGATAAAGAGAGTGGAATAGATGGATTGATGGCAAGAGAGTGAGTGCAGAGGGAGGGAGGGATTGATGGCCGAAAAGGAGAGAGAAAAGAAAGAGGTATCATGGGAGAGTGAATCATAAAGGGAAGATGGAGGGGTATAAGGAAAAAGCTTAGTGACAAATAGAATATGTTGCTAAGCTTTAATGAAATGACATCTGTTTCATTGAAGGAACTTAGCAACAAAAGCAATTTGTCACTAAGTATAATTTATAACAACATAATTTTTTTAGCCAACATAAAATAATAATAATGAATATAATTATTATATTTCATAATATAACATAATTATATATAAATATTTTTTTACATATTAATATTATGTAATTTTATATGAAGAATAACAAAGTAAATATATAAACTTAAATTTAAAATTTAAATTATAATATATATATATATATATATATATATATATATATTATAAATTTATATATTAAAATTATATGTAAATATACTTTATAAAGATTATAAATAACTTAAAAATATATAAATATTATAATTTATATACTTATAAAAATTATTATACCATTATTATACATAAATAATGTAAATATTAAATATATAATTACTTTAAATATATAAATATAAATATTTACAAATACTAAATATTCATATAGATTTATTGTAACGTCCATATCCCTATTCATTGGCATTATCATATGAATATATTCATTGCACAAATGATATGAAATCACATATGAGTATATGCACTGTATCAAATGATATGAAATCTCACATGAACATATGTACAAGATAAATAATCATTTAGACATGTGAATTGTAAAAACACGACAATGACAATTGCACCGTTGCATTTGGGATGCTTGAACATATATGCAGTGTT
>CATIWR010225750.1:0-11460 GCA_949677035.1 Omphalea diandra | reverse complement strand
TCCTTCCTTGCTTTTATCCTTTCTTCTTATGGGGTCTTCCAATTCTAGCTTTTGAAAATCACCTACAAGATCATCAAGAAAAACATTTTTCCTAAGGTCAAGTTTACTAGATTCATCAAAGAAAACATTCATAGACTCTTCAACTACTATTGAATTCTTGTTAAAGACTCTATACGCCTTGCTAGAGGTGGAATAGCCTAAGAATATTCCTTCATTGGTCTCAGAGTCAAATTTCCTAAGATTATCCTTGGTATTTAAAATATAGCACTTACATCCAAATACTCTTTGGTATGAAATCTTGGGTTTTCTACCATTCCGTAGTTCATAAGAAGTTATATTGAGAATGAGCCTTTTAAACACTTTATTTGCAATGTAACACGAAGTATTAATAGTTTCGGCCCAAAAGTAATTTGGTAAAGAATACTTATTGAGCATAGTTCTAGCCATTTTTACTAGTGTTCTATTTTTTTCTCTCTACAACACCACTTTGTTGTGGTGTTCTAGGAGTTGAAAAATTATGAAAAACTCAATTCTCCAAACAATAAGTTTCAAAAGAATTTGAAATTCTTTTTCGTGGTCACTTCTAATAGAAGAAATGAAGTAACCTTTTTCATTTTGAACTCTTTTTGCAAAACTCTTGAAAGCATCAAAAGTATCACTCTTATGAGCTAAAAAGGATACCTAAGTAAACCTAGAGTAGTCATCAACTAGGACTAGTGCAAAACGCTTTCCACCTAAGCTAGCACTCCAAATAGGTCCTATCAAGTCCATATGAACTAGTTGAAGAGGTCCAGAAGAACTTACAACATTTTTTGCTTTGTGGAAGGCTTGATGTTGCTTCCCCATTTGGCAAAGACCATATGTCTTGACTTTCTTGAAATTTAGCTTGGGAAGGCCCTCCACCAATTTTCCTTTAGATAGGCTTTAAAGAAGATCCATGCTGCATGTCCAAGCCTTCTATGCCATAACCAAGCTTCATTGCTCAAAGACATTAAACACTTAAAAGATTGGTTAGCCAAATTGTCTAAGTCAATTGAGTAGGTATTGCCTTTCCTTTCACCCTTGAAAATAACCTCATCATCCACTAAAGTGGTGACTAGGCATTCCTTAGGATCAAAGGTGACTTGATTACCTTTGTCACACAATTGACTTACACTTTGCAAATTATGTTGTAAGCCACTAAATAATAAAACATTATCAATTAATGAACAATCATTCTTACCAATGGTTTCAATGCTAATTACCTTACCCTTGGCATTGTTACCAAATGTGACATCTCTACCTTCTTTTTCCTTCAATACCTTGAATAACTTTCTATTTCCAATTGTATGCTTGGAACATCCACTATTTACATTCCAATTGCTTGATTTGGTGGCTACCATACCTTTACATAATAAAAATGAGTCACCTTTTCTTAGGTACCCAAGCATACTTGGGTCCTAGGAGGTTAAGAGTTGAAGGGTCCTCTAATTTGAGGTGAGCATTCCTGATAAAACAATTAATGTTAACATGCCCAAATTTAATGCAATAATGGCATTAGAGTTTTAACTTGTGAGTCTTTCTCCTATGCACATTTAGTATGAGTTGAAGGCCTTCTCATACCTTGATTATGTGAATGCATGCATGTACATGTATGATGAGAAGTAGTAGGGAATTGTTTATGAGAGTGAGCATGCTTTTTGTACATGTAGGCATGGTTAGCTCTTTGAGTCTTAGCTCTTGAGCTTGGGAGAGCTTTCCCTTTGCCCTTAGGCTTAGGAGGCTTAGTGCTAAGAGCACTTTTCTTCCTAATTACCTCAATACTTGAGGTTTGAGGTTTGAGGTTCTGATGATCTAATAAATGTAGTTTGAGATGAGAAGGCTCCATTGAAGCCTAGACCATGTCTAATTAATGGTGGTCTTTGTGACATAATCAATGTGTCCAAGGCTTCATTTCCTTTGTGGAATTTGGAGATTGAGCTTCTAAGTTCAATTACTTCTCCCTTTAGAGAGTCATTCTCCTTTCTTAATGAAGCCAATGAAGAAGATGATGTAGAAAGATTTTCCCTAAATTTTTTGAGCTCATCATTTGATGCTCTCAAATCGCTTACAAAATTATTGAAGGATTTATAATCATCTATTAATTTTTGACACTTTTTCTTGTAAGACTTCATTTGTGACTTGTATTTGTCACATCTCATAGTAAGAGCCTCTAGAAGCTCTTCATCTATCTAATTAAATTCATCAAAATCAAAATGAGAATGGGAAGAAATACCTAACTCATTTGGAGAATTTTCTTGTGCCATGAAGCAAATGTTGGAAACTTCTCATACTTTTTCATCTTTACTTGAGCTGTCATCCTAAGTGGTTGAAAAACTCTTCTTCTTCTTCTTTTTATTTTGGGAGAATCGTACTTGATGTGGCCTTGCTTGCCACATTCATAGCGAGTGACTTCATTGGATCTCTCTTGGATTAGGAGTTGCCTTCTTAAAGCTTCTTATTTCTTTTCTTCTTCCAATCAACTCTTTTATCCTTTTTGAGGACATTGCTAGCTTCTTTTCTTCTTTTTCACATTCTTCATCAATATAGGTAGTTTCTACCTCCTCCTTTTTTGTTGAGGATTTAAGTGCCAAGGTTATTCTTTCTTTTTTTGGTTTATCTCCTTGGCCCCTTAGTTTCTTCATTTGCTTATCTTTTTATAAGGCCAACTCATGAGTTAAAAGTTTGCCTATCAATACATGTGTTGGAACCTTTCCAATCTCTGGATTAGACTCTTGGATGCTTCACACTTTAGCACCAAACTTATTTAATGGAAGTGTTTTAAGGATTTTTGTGTTTACCTCATAGATGATAAGAGTCCTTTCAAATTTCTTCATGTTAGTGATGATGGATAAGAGTATATTCGTCATTTTGGTGATGCTTTCATGGTCTTTCATCATGAAAAGCTCCCATTCCATCATGTACATCTCCAAACGACTTGATTTAACCAAAGTTATGCCCTCATGGTAGTTCTTCTTCCAAATGGCATGAGCTGTTTGGCAATGTTGCACTCTTCGAACCTCTTCCCTAGAGAGAGAGAGCTTATAAGAATGGCCATTGGTCTCTTATTTTTGCCATTGAATCTCCTATGGGCTTCAAGCTAATCTTCCTTAGGAATAAGTTCTTCAATTCTATCACTACTTTAGTGGGTGGCTTCCATTTTTTGACAACCACATCCCAAAGGCCCACCACATATGTATCAAGATAAATTTCCATCCTACACTTTCAATGAATATAGTTAGATCCATCAAAGTGGGGCTTGATTTGTAAGTAGATTCCCTTTTATGCCATGAACGTTGCTTACCCAATTAAGGCTTGTATGCAAGACTTGGCTCTGATACCACTTGTTGGCCTTAGGCACTAAAAAAAGGGGGGTTGAATTGGTGTATAAAAAAATTTAGATGAGGATAAAGAAATCAGTAGAAGAGAAGACACACGATTTATAGTGGTTCAGGTATAATTAATCCTACGTCCACTCCCTAATTCTTTGCAATTGGGTGTTCCACTAACTCAGAATGGTGTTTCTAAGCTCACACCTAACTTTTACACTTTGTGTTTTCAAGGCTCACATAATAACCTTTACACTATATATTTTTAAGGCTCACATAATAACCTCTCTTAAGTATTTTCATAGGCTCACACTATAACTTTTCTTACAATTGGTGTTTAATGCTCACACCTAACACTTATAATCTTATAAAAAAAAATAAGAAATTGAGTAGTAAAAGATTGAGAGCTTTAACATAAGTGATGAATTCTTTATCTATCTAATTTATCATTATTTGGTGGAGTATTTATACCTCATACCCATCAAAGAGACATTAGAATTTAAAGCTCAACAAATCTCCAAGACATGCTAGGCAGATTCTACATTAATTGCATGTTAGGTAGGAGTCACGATCGCTACTGGTCAATCGGGGTCGTGAAATCCAAATTTCCATACGGGAGTTAAAAATTACGGCAAAAAAACCCGTTTGTGTCTAACAACTAGTCTATGTGGCAGCTCCTTATTGGTCCATCAAGAAAATATAGTCGTTGTGTTCTAACTACCCATAAAAGTCATGGTCGTGATTCTTCTTTGTACAGGGCACGACTCATAACATGAATTCTTCTATTTCAAAGACAATCTTCTTCTTTTGGAAATGGGGTCGCTACCTAAAATGTTGCTTTCATGAATTTTTTTTTCCAATGGATACCTGGGACACTTGGCATGCTATGATTGTGGATTGGTTTCCCTTTTTAATTACTTTGAAAGTCGCAGTTACAACTGAGGCGTGACACAGACCACGAATTCGTCTGTGACTTAGACACTCCCATCTTTGCATGGGTTGTGGCTGTGATGATGCCCACGAATCTCTCTGGCCGAGTTTCACCCTTTCTTTGAACTAGGTTGTAGTTGCGAATTACAAACCACTGACTGCGAATTTGGATAAACTTTGCCTTCTTGAAGATTATGCAATCCTTCCAACTTTCAATTGAAATCTAACTTAATTTCTGCAAAACAACACTCAATTGAAAACATTAGGATTGATCAATCTCATTTTTCAAGATCAAAAGAGGTCTAAGACTTAGGATTAAACCATCCTAGTCCAATAAGGACAATGGTCAATGAGTATTCACTTCCTAATTACTTTTAGATTGAAGCTAGCAACACTTCTTGTTATATTACAAATATAATTTTTTAAAGACCAATTTTGAATAGAACCTTTGATGAGTTATGGAATGGAAGAAAGCCTAAGATTTCATACCTTAGAGTATTTGGGTGAAAATGCTACATCTTAAACATTAAGGATATCCTTAGAAAATTAACCTCCAAAATTAATGAAAGCATATTTTTAGGCTATTCTATTGCTAGCAAAACATATAAAGTCTTTAATAAAAAGTCCATAGTGGTTGAAGAGTCTATGAATATTATTTTTTTTTATGAATATAGTAAACTTGATCTTGGGAAAGGTTCTCTTATTGATGATTTTGTAGGTGAATTTGAGAGACTTGAGCTCAATTCCAACCCAAATAAAGTTGAAGTTGAAGTTGAAGGAAAGGAACATCCATAAGAGATTGAGCTAGCTCAGCCATAACGAAGGGAGGATAAAGTTAAAGAGCTACTTAAAGATTGGAGGTATTCCAGGAACCATCCAAAAGAACTCATCATTGAGGAGACCTCTAAAGGTGAGTATTAGAGCTCAACTTAATTTCTTAGATAATGACATTGCTTTTGTGTCCTAAATTAAACTAAAATCAATTGATGAGGCTTTTGATGATGATTATTGGTTAATTATTATGCAAGAGGAACTCAACCAATTAGAGAGAAATAAAGTTTAAGAGCTTACTCTAAGCTCTAAAAAACATCCGGTTCTATTATGTAAATAGGTGTATAGGAATAAGCTAGATGAGCAAGGTGCAATCATTAAGAACAAAGCTAATTAAGGGCTATAACCAAGAGTTCATATTAACTATGATGAAACTTTTACCTCTGCTACAAGGTTATATAGGTTATTAAAATACTTATTGCATATACATGCCAGATGAATTTTAAAAATTTTTCAAATGGAAGTTAAAAGTGTTTTTTGAATTGTTTTGCTAAGGAGAAAGTTTATGTTGAACAATATTTGGGTTTGTGCATCACGAATATCTAAACGTGTTTCAAATTGACTAAATCCATATATGGTTTGAAACAAGTTCCTAGAGTTTGGTATGAAAGGCTTAGTTCATTTCTTTTGAAAAATGATTTTCAAAGGGCAAGGTTGACACCACTTTATTTGTGAAAAAGCATAACAATGATACACTAATTGTTTAAATTTATGTTGATAATATTATCTTTGGTGCTACTAATGAATCTCTATGTAAGGATTTTGCTAAGTATTTGACTAAGGAGTTTGAGATGAGCATGATGAAGAGATCAAAATTTTCCTTGGTCTACAAATCTAGCAATCCAAAGAGCTCATCTTCATCAACCAATTCAAATTGATAAGGGATTTACTTAAAAAGTTTGGAATGGATGGTTGTAATAGTACCAAGATACCAATGAGATCAAAATCAAAATTGGCAAGGATGAATTGGGTAAGCTAACAAATTAGAGGAAATATAGAGGTACAATTAGTGATCTTCTATATCTATAGAGGTATGATTAGTTGTCTTCTCTATCTTACTGCCTCCAAACCAGATTTCATGTATAATGTATGCTCGTATGCTAGATTTCAATCCTGCCTTAAAGAATCTCATTTGCATGTGGTCAAAAGAATTTAGAAATATTTGCATGGCATTATGCATTTAGGACTATGGGATCCTAGGAATTCATCATTTGGCATCATACGATATTCGAATTTGGATTATATTGGTAGTTTAGTTGATAGAAAGAGCATTTTCAAAACTTTCCAATTTAGTAGTGAGTGTCTTATTTTTTGGTTTAACAAGAAGCAAATTTTGGTTGCCTTATCTACTGCCAAAGCAAAATATATGGATGTAGGTTATTCTTATACTTAAGTTTTATGGATAAAGCAACAACTCAAAGACCGTGGCAAATTGGTTGATCACATTCCCTAAAATATGACAACACAAGTGCAATCAATCTTTCAAAAAATCACCTTCAACATTCTAAGAGTAAACATATAGACATTAGTTATCATTTCTTAAGAGACCAAGCACAAAATGGTGATGTTATGTTAGAATTTATTAACATAACCAACTAATTAGCAAATATTTTCACTAAACCCCTTAACAAAAAAAGAATGAATTTCATCAAGAGGGAGTTAGGTATACTTTATGGGAGCTCTTTAAGTTGAAAAGGTCTCAATGTGCATATTAATTGATGATTGATGTATATTTGATGTGTGTATGTTGATGTTTTAATTGGTTATATATGATGAAGGTAATTAATTCAAGTTGCATATGAGTTTTTCCATATTCATATGCTTGAATCAATCAATTGAACATCAATTTGATCACTAAATTTATGGCCAATTGCAAATTTTTTGAGTTTAAGCTTGTTTTTTTAAATTGATCATAAATCACGATCGAGAAAATCTTTCACGGTCGAGATTTATAGGTCATTGTTTCTTGACCTAATTTCAAATTTCACACTCACCAACATTTTTTGCCCTCACGATTTTTCAAAAAATTTGCAAATTTCTCAAGGAGTAGTGCGAGTTTTCTTGGTCAAACATTCATTACTCATATATTTTTATTTCATGGTCATGACCCATTTTTAGCCATTATGATTTACAACAGCCACTATATAGTTTTTGACCATTTTTAAATGTCTAGTTTTGCATTAAATGTAAAAATTACCCATTTCTCACTCCTTTTATGCTTGTTGTAACTCATTGTCTACTTATTCTTCCATTTTTCACCATTCATAACCATTCTCCCTTTTACTCTCTTTCTTTTCTCTCTATTTCTCTTTTACTCTCCTTCTAATGTCTAATTTTCCATCCCTTACCTTCATTTTCCAATGGCTCTTAAAACTAGAGCCATAAGGGAATAAAAGGAAAAGGCTTCCATGACATTTTTCTCCTCTAGAACCTCTCCTCTCTCTATTATGAGAGGTGTAACCCATAAAGAAAAACAAAAATATGAGCTTATCAAAGACAAGCCAATCCTTTAAAGTTCCCTCCATCTTTACTTTAAAAGCCCTTGGAATTAAGGACCAAATCTTTGCCTACCTTTCTAAGCTTTAATGGAGAAGTTCATCTTTATTAAAGAACCTAGGTATGATAAGCTTCCAAAGGAATTCCTAACTACCATCAAGAAATATAAAATCCCCAAATAAGAGCTTGGTCAATATGGTATATCCTTTAGATTATTTAGAAAACCTCATGGTAGTACCTTAAAATCCTTAGCAAACCTTTTTGACCTTCAAATTGAAGGGGTATGGAATCTCTATGACCTCCATCTTAAATTTAATGACTTTTAGAAATAAATTTCAATAGAAACCTACTCTGACTCTATGACCTCTCTCTAAAAACATCATTTCCTCCCCTTTTGGATCCTTCACCAGATCATTACCATCTGTTTTAATGCTAAGGGAGATGATAATGAAAAGGTATCGCAAAAGGATATTCATTTTCTTTATGGCCTAATTGAAGTGCAAGCAATCCAAACAACCCATTTATTAGTAGACCAATTTGCCTATTTAGTCAAATCTAAATATGGACAAATCCTCATCCCTTCCCACATAACTACCATAGCCAAACATGTGGGAGCCCTAACCCTAACTAACCTTACTTTTCTCAAAATTTCTTACGTGCATACACCAACCTTATAGACCTTAACTATCTCCTTGCTACTAAAGCCATAAAACTAGTCACTTATGAGTATCTTCTTAGGGCATGAAGAGTTAAGATTTAAGAGGCTGCTAGAACTAAAAAGAGATAATGGTTGGTGGTTCAAGAAGGTGAAGAAGTAAGAGAAGAAGAGGTACTTCCTTCCTAAACCACTCCCACTCCTCTTTTTCAAGCAACATTAGCTTCCATTGATAAGATGTTGAACAAAATCTTAAGGAAGTTTAGGCTTCTAAGCCACATCCATTGAGACATTGTAGAGCTTCAAGAGAAATTAGAGCTTGAGCCTTACCACCTTTCAGATTATGAGGAAGAAAGTGAGGTAGAAGATCAAGCCTAATTTGGCTTTCCTTATTTTGTGTTGATGTTGTCTTTTCATGTTTTTCATTTTTCTACATTTTTTTATTTAAAATTTTAAAGCAATTTGGCCTCTTCAATGTAATGGTTCCTTTTATTTTCTAAGTGTTTGTTTATAAGTGATGGTTTGTCTATCCTTAATGAAAATTTCAATTTATATTCCATTTGATTTCCATTGTGTTCTTTACTTTATCATCACTTGTTTCTATTTGTATGAATGAATGATTGAATGAGAAATTGAATGACAACTCCTTCTTTTTATATCTCCTTTCTTACTTATACTTCAAACCCCATCTATCTTTTTGATCTTGACAAAGGGAAAGAGAAGTGTACAAAGTGAAACATCTTAAACTATTATATATAAATGACATGTTAAGGGTAAGTGTAATTGAGGGGGAGTTACATTGATAATACTTAACTTTTTTTTTTTATTCATTTGCAAACTTGAGTTGTGCACTTATTGCCTTTGACTTCCCTTGACTTGCAAACTGTTATAATATGATAGGATACACATAATAGATGTTATTTCCCTTTTGCAAAAACAATCTAAGTTGTCAAAATAAAAAAAAAGGAAATATTGTTAAACCAAGTTAGTCAAACTTGGTCTAACTTCATTTTTGATCTTGACAAGTTAGTCACTAATTACTAATATGTGTATCAAGTGTTGATTTTATAGGAAATAAAGTTATAATAAGTTAGAAAGTCAAAGGCAAGAAAATTTTCATGTCTCAAAAACTAACCTATAATTCACTCTCAAGAAAAGTAGAATGTGACCAAGACTTTTGATTGGCGATCACTATCCAATTTAAAGATGGAACCAAAAAGTTTAGGCTAGTATGCAGTCAACATCGTGACCAAGAACCTCATTACAAAATGCACTTCATCACTGAGAATTGAGGCTTGCAATTGTGACATTTGAAAATAAAAAAAAGAGTTTCGATAGATAAATAAGAAGCTATTTGAAACATGTCATGTGTCCAAGTAGCCATTTGACAATTTAAAGATATTAATCATGAAGTTTAGTGCATGACAACAACTAAGGATCAACTTTGATACAAAAATAGTAGGCTAGTATGTAGTGGAGTCACGTCCCTTAATTAAGTATGATTTAAGATTGCGTTCGAGACTAGGTAGATCACAACAATAATCAAAATGAAGCATTACAATGGTTAGTCATACAACTAAGTTAGTTTGTTTTACAACAAATAAAAGTCTCTCTTTTCATGTTTCAAGTTTTGTTTAGTTTGAAGGTTAGCTTTCATTTAAGGTTTGGTTTAGTTTGAAGGTTGGGTTTGTTTCTTCCTTTTGCAATGTTTTCCCACATTCTTTGAGGATAACTTATGTTATTTGTTATAATTGGGCTTCCATCTTGAGGCCCAAAATCCAATTTTCATAGTTTTCCCCTTATTTTATAGGGTTTGGAAAATGACATTTGATAAATGGCCATTGAATAAGACATAATAAAGCATTCCCATAAATGAAAACACTAGAAAAAGGATACTAAAACCCTTTTTGAAGCTTTTTAATAGGTATCAACATCAAATGTTCACTTCTAGTAACTCTTGAGCAGGTACTAGAGTTTTTGGGTGTCTTAGCAGCTTTCTAAAAGGTACAAAGCTTTTTGGTATCTTTCTAGTAGGTACCAGTGTCAAATATCCACTTATAGTAGCTCTCGGGTAGGTACTAGTGTTGATATTAAGGTTTTGGTGGCCATTTTGGCAATGAATGAAAGTTTAGTAGCTTTCAATAGACATTAAAGAAGATTTTATATTGTGATAGCATTATAGCATGCACTATTGATTTAATAGCCTTTCTGGCATATACTGATGTTGAAGATACATTGGTAAGAAAATGATGGTTCAATAACCTTTTAGTGAGTGTTGAAATTGATTCTATATTCTGATGATCATTTTAATAATAAGTGATGATTTCATAGCCCTTTTCTCATGCATCAAAAGAAATTTTATGTTTTGATGGGTATTTGAATGCGAGATAGAATATTGGTAGCCCTTCTAGTTGACATTTATGGAGAATTTTGTGTTCTATTGATAGCTTGACAGTTTGATAGATCTTCCCAGTGTTTAAGCTTGATTCTTCTTGATTATTTTAGTTCTATAGTATGTTAGGGTATTTTGATTATTTCATAATATTTGGCCTAAAGGGATTTGCCCTTAGGTTTTGGGTATTGATGTAACATCCCTATCCCTATTCATTGGCATCATCACATGAATATATTCATTGCTCAAATGATATGAAATCTCACATGAACATATGCACAAGATATGACACCGTTGCATTTGGAATACTTGAACATATATGCAGTGTTTGCATAGTTACATGACAAATTATTTCATGTTGTGTGTTTATTATTGCATCATAAATAATGGTGTTTTAGAGTTCATCTAAAAGTATAAAGAGCATCTAGAAATTAGAGAATGGACGAAGGTGATGAAGGAGTGAAGAAGAGGGACTAAAAGCAAATCTTTCAACTTTCAACCAATAGGAAACCAGCCCCAATCTTTTGACTTATTTAAGATAAGAATACAGACCATTAGGGTCAGATTTTGAGGAAAAAAAACGTGGGTTATACCAGAAACAAAGAGAGAGCAAAGGAAGAAGAAGAAGAAGAAGAAGAAGAAGAAGAAGAAGAAGAAGAAGAATAGAGGGAGAAGAGTGAGCTGCCTAAGGTTTTCCAATTCTGGGACAGTAGGTAAGTAATTTATCTTCTTCTCAACTGGAATTAACCTCTCATGACATGTTAATCATGCATGGTTAGTGAGAATTATGGAGTAATTGTGGTAGAACT
>CATIWR010225747.1:0-24513 GCA_949677035.1 Omphalea diandra | reverse complement strand
ATATATATATATATATATATATATATATATATATATATATATATATATATATATATATATATATATATATATATATATATATTTTTGACTAACACTAATAGAAAATAATTATTAATATTTTACAAATATATATTAGTAATTATAATATTTTAAGTTTTAAAATTATGAATATTTTATTTTATTTATTTAATATAATAAGTAAAATATTAATGTTATACCTTATTAGTATTTTATAAATTAATAATAATTAGTAAATATAATTTACTAAATACTTATATCAAAACATTATTAGCGATTAACTGCATCCATCAACTATCTCAAATAAACTTAAATTTTCTGCAAAATTTGTGTTGAGATATATATTTTTTTGTTACTATTAATCATGCATTTCAATATATTTTCTAATTTTCATCAATATTTAAAATTAGAAAAAAGTGATAGATTTGGACAATTCACTTTTATTTTTATAATAATTAATTTATATTTTTAGATTTTAGCTTTTATAATAGAAATGCATAATTGGTAAGAATCTTATTAAATGTAATATCATGTAGGCAAAAATGAATTAGCTCATCATAGTAATTAATAACGATATTAAATACTAAATGTCACACGTAGAAAAAAATATTATTCCATTCGTCTCAAAAAAATTGTCATCATTTCTTTTTTGAATGTCTCAAAATACATACACACTTTTATTAATTATAACTATTTTTTAATTTATTTTCATTAATTATTAAACTAGTAAAGTACATTTATTTTTTCATTAAATATAATTAAAGATATAAATGGATTATAAGTTAACAAAACAATAAATGTAATTTCTTAAATAATATGAAAAATAGTAGGTGATAATCTTTTTGTGATGAATGAAACAATTCTCTAAAATTCTTGCATTTGAGTCTTGCATATGGTATCGAAAAATTTATGGGAGTGGAGAGGTAATTATATAACTCATTTTACTCAAGAAAAAACAATAATTTTAAAAGATGCTGGCATAATAAAAACATAGGAAAAATCTTTAGCTTATATATATATATATACACACTATAAATTAAGTGAGTGATATTAACAAATAAATTATATGCATCATAATAAATTTATCATCTTCTTCTCCTTTGAATAGCTTAGAGTCATATGTATATGTTTGAATTTGAATTTTGCAAAGTGGTCAACAATATCTTTCACTAATCTTCCTTACTATTTAGTATATTTTTTCATCAATTTCTTTTTTTAAGAATAATGAAGATATTTTTATTCATACATATATCTAAAAAAATCTCAAAAATTAAAAAACTAGCATGAAATCGATCCTCAATACTATTAATAATAATATATTGACTCAACTCTAGAATTATGATTCATTTTCATTGTAAATTTTTTTTATGACTCTATATTTTTATCAATTATGAAAATTTTCTTAGATTTAATGATGTAGTGTGATGTGAACTATAATTTATATAATATTCAGAATATATTTAAGAGACGATATCTAAAAATATGTCATCTATATTATTAAATAATCATTTTTAAATCACTAAACTCTTAAAATAGGAGGCAAAATTCACCAAAAAATATAAAATAATAAAAATAAATAAAAACTTTCAACAAAAGATAAATTAAAAATTATCAAATTAAAGTATAAAAACTCAAATTGTTAGAGAAAACTAACCATCAATTCTTATACTAATAAAGAGAATCTAAAATTTCCAAGGATGAGAAAGCAAGATTTAGGGAGATACCTATTGCATTTTAGTGACACGTAGAGTCTTAGCCCAATTTGTCTCAATTACTGTGGCCGAAAAAGGCAGGGTTGAATGATGATATTAGAAAATCTTCTCAAAATCATCCAAAATCTATAACGTGGAAATTAAAGGCTACTCTTTTTTACAGCCCAAAGAATCACAAAAAGAGACACCCTTTTGCTTTTTTGATCTTTTTGGAGTGTCACCTTTAGCTTTCTTGTAAATGCAAATCACGTAAAGTACAAAAATTTTTTCCCTAACATTCTGTAATAACTACTAAACATGGATAAAACAAGGTCAATTAGGTAGATAAGCAAGATTTACGATCGCCCTAATTACTATTTTTCTATAACGATAAGTTAAAAACATGACTAATGGTAGTATTGCTGCTAGTGGGTAGGCAACCAAACCAGCAACCTTCAAGAAATGCCATCATTTCTATTTGGGAATGGTGCAAGGAATATGTTTGAACCATTTATGTTTCAAGTCAAGAGCAACTTTAGAAGGGTCATACTGGTTTCATTTCCCTCAATCTAGATGCCCCTCGACTAGGTGTTTATCAATTTAATCATTTGTTTGAAGGGCCAAAATCTTTGGGGTTCAATACTCAATATGCTTCTCAAGCATTCTTCAAGCTTTAGCATTTTCCTTGACTTGGAATTTCTTGAACACAAGATACAAAGGCTAACATCTTTTTCAAACATCAAAAAGCAAAGGGTTCATTTGATTTGAGCAATTAATGTATTGAAAAAAAAATTAATACTAATATCGAGTAAAAAAAAAAAGAGATATTATTACATAACTTATCATTTAACATTTTGTTGTATGAAAAATAATATCAAAAGTAGCGTCGTTTTTTCTATTTTTTAAATTTTGTTTTAAACATAAAAATATGGAGTTTTGATAACATCAATAGCGTTTCTATATAACAGAAGCATAATAATTTTGTTTTACTATAAAGAAATACTATAGTGAATTGTGGGAAGGACCCAAAAATGTTAGTGATAATCTATGTTCCCCACCTCACAAATTTGGTAAACTGTGCAAAGACTCGGATCAAATGCCACGAAATGTCAAGACATCACCTTTTCTTGCACATGGTAATTAAGCAACCATTAACGGTAAAAAAACCAACTGGGGAAGGGCTACGGTTTTACTTAGGATACTCTGTTCAAAATGGGTTCCTAAAATGGGTCATGTGATTAAAATGGGTTCCTAAAGATACTTTAGGGGACACAAATTTCTAACCCTTTTCTTTAAAAATTCCCCTTTTTTTCACTTTGAATTTTAACTTTTGTTTTTCCACTTTTGCAGTTCTCACGATCAAAAAAGAAAATTTTTACTAAATATATTGAAAGAAATTAAAATAGTAAATAAAAGAAAAAGAAAAATGTCATATATATTTTCTTTTCTACGTATGGGCGGTGTCAGTTTCGTGCTAATCTCAAAGAGTCTGTTCCATTTTTAATTCCAATTGCTGAGAAGAAGCACAAGAGAGGCCATTTTGTGCATAGACTTTTCATTTTTGGTCCAAAGATGAGATCTATTTTTCTTGTTATATAGATAATACCACTTGAGATCCGAGCTTAACAGACTGTCATTCGCAAATCCCACCCCCACTACCCCATTTCTTTAGCTAATCCATTGGGTGTTTATTTCTTTTTTACTTCTTTAACTAATCCATTGGGTGTTTATTTCTTTTTTACTGCTAGAAACCCAATGTTAGGTCATATTTAACCCAATCTTCAGCATTTGACTGAGTCCTGTTCCGACACAAAGCAAAAAAGATCATTGATATATTAGTTATATACAATCCCTTTACCATGGAACACATGTAACACAGGATTCCTTATCCTTGTTATACTTTTGGGGGTGGGGGGCGGATGTGGGTTTCTCACTCACATGCTTTTCTTTGGCTTAATGTATACATAAACTATTAGATTTTTACTTAAATTTCTTATGGAATTTTAAAATTTTTAATTTTATTTGGGAGAAATAATTTTCAAGTTGATTGAAAATTATTTTTAATATGTTGTAAGACTCCTGTTTTAAAAGTGTCTAATTGAATGTGAATTTCTATTTTAAGAGAATTCATAACTCCATAAATAAGAATATTTAAGAATAGAAGGTGGGGCGGGGCCATTCCCCACTCTTGCGCTGCCCCTCTTAAGACAGAAAATTATATTCCATTCTACAAAATACAGATATTTTATTTTATAAATTAACATATATACAACAAATATATAATTATAAGCATAAAACACACATACATGTAAAATACATCCGATTTTTTCAAGTTTCACGAGGATCTAATTTGGGGTCTTCATGGAGAAAAGTAAGAAAATTCTTTATCTCATTTGTCTAAGATAGTAATGACCTTTGTCCATTAGTCAGATTAAGGTGATATTTAATTTTAAAAGTTAAATTTTAAGTACTAAATGATTTAAATATTAAAAATCATTAATTACATATTTGGTGTGAACTGAAAATTTAATGTTAAATTTAATTAATCTGTTTGATAATTATAATTATTGAAATACGTAAAATTATTAAATGATAATTTTATCCAAATTCTCTAAATAATTTAATTATTGTATATATATTTGGATTTTCTAAATTTCTAACTTTAATCTAATTATATTATTGAATTATTATTTTTGTGTTCAAATGTATTTCGTGTCTAAGACTCTAGTAGAAGTTTGCTAAACAAAATCATAAAAAAAAAAATAGTTTAATTTAAAAGTCTATTTTTAGTTTCTCGATGAGATGTTGCAAGAGCATTTGTATCTTTGTAGTTATAAATAAAATGTATAAAAAAATAGATTATTTTTAAAGAATAATTTGTTAGTTTGTTAGGATATATAGGTCTTGTTGATAAAAATATTTTAATATCTATTAGCTGAATGTGTTAAGTGATAATTTAAATTAAAAATTTTGACTTATTATTTTAAAAGTATTATAATTGAATTAAACTTTTTAAGTAATATATAAATAAAGTTATCAAAAAAGTTTAAAAGAAATAAATGTTTCGATTTTTAATTTTAAGTGTTGAATTAAGTTATCAAATAGACGTTAACTTTTACTTGATAATGTAAAAGGCTTTTGCTTAAGTTTAGAGCATTGCCTATCATGATATTAATTTATATGCTTACCACGGTTGGTGGCAATTAACCTAGAAATATTAAAATAGTAGATAGTTTAGATTATCTAAAAGATAATAAGAAAGATAAATTATTTTATTTATTATAAATAGTATAATATTTTATTATAATTATATGATGAGATAATGCATGGATCTAAATGCATTTATATCTCTTAGATGTAATATGTTTTAAGAAAGATTTAAGATTATAGTATAATTGTTATTGATGATATAATAGATTATGTTAACCTTATTGAGAAGGCAAATCATATTAAAATATTATTTATTTACGTGGATTGCATGCTTCGGCTATCATAACAAATATGATATAGAAGCATAACACGTGGCATTAGAATTTTAGGGATAATGATTGATATTTTGATTGAAAGTGGAGTTGTTACTATACAAATAGTAAATATGCAATGATATTAAAGAAGGCCAAAGGTGTTGCAGAGTTAAAATTTAAAAAGGGTTTGATCCAATATCAAATAAATTGATGACGCGAAGATATATTTTAAAGAAACAAGCAAATTACTCCCCAACTAAATTGAAGATTAAGGATCTAAAAGATTTAAGCTCAAGTATGAAAGATTAATGATTCAAGTCTATCGACTATCCAATGTATGTATAATTAATAAATTTTGAGTTAATATAGATATTTTATTCAAATTTGACTCAATTTTATATGAGATTTGAAAAATGCTACTTCTATTTTATTTAGGACAAATCAAACGAAAAAAAGATTATTTTCATATGATACAAGACAAATAATTTTAAAGTTTGTCATAATTGAATATGAATTGCTGTTGAAGTATAATTGAATGTGACTAAATTTGTAAATATAAGTATTCTAGGAGAAAGTTTTTGACTTTTATCTAAAATAGTGAGAGTTTTTGCCTATTAATGAAGGTGACTTTTGCTCAAATTTAGGACTTTGTTCATTATATTGTTGAGACTAATGCCTATTGCAATCAAGGATCATTAGCTTAGAAATTATAAACTAACAGATAGTTTAATTATGTTTAAATAAAAAAAAAAGAAATAAATTATCAAAAGTTGAGTATTGTATTATTATATTATAGTTATAAAACGGTGAAATAATGTATGAGTAAAAGAATATCATTTATTATTAAAATTGTATCATCATTGAGAGTGCAATTATAATCTATTTAGTCTAATAAATTTTAAAAGAGATATCAAGCTTAAAAATTATAATGTTATTATTGATGATATAGTATATAACCACATTAAAATATTATATTATATTATATTTTTATGACTTAGATATTTCTGCAATCATAATAAATGTGACATAAATCATAACACAAATTAATTCAAAATTATCAATCACAATTAAACATACAAATAAAAAAGTATGATTTTTATTACTTTTTTTTTTTCTAATAAGAAAAGATAACTAGTATATAATAGTGAGATTCAAAATTGAATGTTCATTATTAAATATCTTTACTTTTACTACTAATTAAAACATTAATTGTAATTACAAGATTAAACAACATTTATGGTTTTATTCTCCCTAATTTTCTTGCATATGATTTTATTCATACAAACCATTAACATTAAACATGCTTAAAATCATATGCGCGAAGTAGCATATTGCCAACCTTTCTAATGTTGTCTAATCGAAAGTACCCAAACAAAAAAAAATCTCTAAATTTGTGGAATATTTTAATATATATGTGTATATATATATTAAAATTATTTTATTTTCAAATGATATTAAAATATGCAAATTTTTGCATTATAATATATTGTGGAATGTATTATATATGCAAGGCATTGGCTAAATCTGAACAAACTATTATGCATTAGTCTTTTAACAAATAAATTTCTTTCACCCTATGTTCTTGAGATTCACTACCAAATATTTTAACATGAAGAAAGACTTTACCAGCAAAACAAACTTACACAGATTAAAAGAAGACCAGACGCTGCGTTAAGCGTGTAATATTTAGTCATCTACGCATGTGCAACTGCAACACCTCCCAACACCGTGGTTCGCCATCAAAAACTACCAGAACATCCGCCGCATCTCCGGTGTCTCCACTATTAAGCACCGTCTCTAATAAAATTAAAATAAAATCGTATGTGGATTAGTATCAGTCCATTGGGTCCACGCACACTTCTTTTTTATTCGGTCGTCCCATCCCAAAAATTAAAAAAAATAAACAAACCTTAATATAAGTGATTAAGCATATCATATATCCCAAGTCTGTTTGAGCAGGCTAAGTCCCCTGCCTTGGCCTAAGCTATGTCTTCATCTAAGCTATCAATGTATTAGAAAATGGGCACTTTGGTTAAGCTTTTAGGCGTTCTGCAACTTACTAATTTAGACACAAGAGGGAATTATAGTAAACCTTTCTCCATATTAGACTTATTCAATCATCAAATTAATTAATCCATACTTAATGATGTTAATAATTAATTAATTAATTACGGTTGTGCAAAATACCAAATAGGAAATGCCATAGCAACCAACCTGGCATGGCCTAATGGACCAATTAATGGCATCTCTCAGTCTCTAGTCAATGAGTCAAAATCCCTATACTTAGTGAGCTTGCTTTGGCGTTTGCCTTGCTTGTCTCCTCCACACATTTACCTCCTATTCACTCCTATCGTGTTATCGTGTTCTCTGTCCTTCTTTATCAGAACTTTATGGCTTAGCTCCATTTACTGGAATTTGTCCTTTTCAGTGTGAAATTTCTTTCTTTTTAGAATGGCAAATAAAAGCTAGGTATGTGATTCAAGTGTTTTCTCATGGTTGGATGAGTCAGAATTAAATAACATTCAATATACTTAAAATTACTTGATTTGATGCACAGACTCAAGAATACTTTAATTATAAAATCTAAAAAAATAATTAAATTATATTAATTAATTTGACAAATTTTAATAATTTTTAAAACTTAACATGTCAAAATCGAAACTTAAAGACACTTTTCAGGGTATGAGCAATAAAAAAAATACATAAATATTAATTCCTTCAAATTTCCGTGATTAAATTACTAATCTTTAGCCACTTACTTTTTGGCGTTGAATATGAGATTATTTCATGGATTTATAGCCTTAAAAACTTAGATTGGCATCATGGAATTGGTGGGAAATAATTAGTAAAAAAATATGTCAAATTAAACTGACAATTTTAATGCTGACTTACAACTACCTATATTTTGTCTACAATAATTGATTAATAACATTAAAAAAAACAAAAAAGACTTATTTTCTGAATTGAAAGAAATGCAAGGTGCTTGCAAATGGTGACTTGTCATATTTCAGAGCTTTGCTTAGGCAGACATTGTCTTACATACCATTTTCTTTGAGGAGAATCTTACATACCATTTTCACAAGTAGTAGATGCATATCATAATCTTTTATTTTTATTATATGCCACATTATGTCCTCTTATTTCTTTTGTTTTTGTTCATATAGATTTAATGACCCAGTCAACATTATAAACCACACAATTTAATTATAATAATGAATAAAAGAAAAATTAAAGATGAGATCTCTACTCTCCACACACATAAAACACGTAAAGAGAGTGAGAGGCCATTAACTCACCAACTATTTTTTGCTTTTTCTCTTAATTTTAAGTTTATGAAAACTTTGTATAACTTATCATTAAAATTTGAATTCAAGTCAGTCAGGTCTAATCCGTTTCTGAAGAGTAAGAGTCTCTTTTTTAATTCTTCCCTCCATCAATATAATAGAAGTTTCACTTTTATGTTAATAAAAAAAAATTATTCTAGAGCACTATTATAATACTGTATAATTTAACCATTTATTATTATAATTATTTATATGATTAATAATTAACGTTTATCTATACAAATATTTATTACATTTTATCTTTATCATGCTTAAGTTGTTCTTATCTTTTGATGTCCTAATTTATTAATAATTATATTTAATAATCAATAAATTAGTAAACAAATATTCTACTCTTTTTTATATTATTAGTAGATTTATTTATGAAAAAGATCAAATTTTTTTATCCTCATAAATTCTCTGATTTTATTTAATTGAACTAAATTAAATTAAAATATTTTAGTTTTGATTAAATTCAATCTATTTTATAAAAAATAACTCATGAAAATTTTAATAATAAATTATTTTAAAATAATTATATTATTAAAATTAATCTCATTCTAAAGAAAATATGTTAATTTTTTTTTATAAAAAATCTATTAACATCTACCATTTTTTAGAATCATATAACCTATTATAGATAAAAGAGTTTTAACTTTTTATTAAATTATTCAACCTAATTATCTATTTTTATTAATTATAGTGTAGGAATATTATTCTTTATCCAGCTAAATATTATATTAATGATTGTTCACTAAATTTTTTTTTTTATATTTTACATTTATAAACTACTATGAATTTCATATATGATAAGAATACACACATATATAATATTAAAATTTCAATTTCACAAATAAAATTTTTATCAAATTTTATTGTAAATTATATAATTAAAAAAATTAGGATTTTCAAAATAAAGGATATATAGAATTAATAAAACAATAAATTGAACTACACAAATCTTATGTGTATATTTGGTTATCCATAATCATTATAATTACTATATATATATATATATATATATATATATATATATATATATATATAAAATATTTTATTTAATTAGAAGCAAATTATGAATTATGAAAAGTTTAAGATGATAATTTCATTATATTTGATATAATTACATCAATTATTGATTTTAAAATTATAATAAATTAATATGATAATTTACTACATCTATATGGATTACAATGATTTGTCTTTTTATTATAATAAATTATAATTTGACATGTTTTGTATAAGTTACACTCATTCATTTTTAATATCAATCACTAAATTTATGATAGATTAATATGATTCCACTAACAACTAAAATATATAAATTTATTACTAATTTATTTATTAGACAAACTTATAATACATTAAGATGAAAATTTCACCTTTAGAGTATTGATGTAATCTTATTTTTAGATTTTTAAATTTAACATATTTAATTAAAATTATTAGACTTTATGCTTAAAGAGAAGATTATAAATTTTATTTTTTAATATTATAGAATGCAGATTTTAAAATTTTTCTTTATTTATTTTTATTAAAATTGTTATCATAATGAAGATAGTTGTAGCTACAACTTAAATAATATTATAATTTATATTTGTTCAAAATATGCTTATTTTATATTTGATTTATTGTTAACAAATCTTCACATTATTTTAACTTGAAATAGGTTCATGAATAATAGTAATTTATTTATTCTCTTAAATTCAGTTCCATATTGATATAAAACTAAAAAATTACTTTAAATTAAAAAAATTATATTTAAAACTTCACGCTATTAAAAAATAATTCAATTATTATTAAAATTCATATCAATTTTATTTTTAATTAAAATTAGATTGAAATGAGCCAAAATTAAAATTACAAGTTTTTTTATTAAAACATAAAATTGATGATTTACTTATAAATAAGCTGAAATTTTTGAAATTTTTATCACTGCATATATGACATATGTAGAGTGACTTAGTTAAGTAAAACAAATTATATCTATATGCTAACCAATAAAATAACTTATATCCTAAATATAAATAACTAAATTAATATATATTTCAAAATAAAAACCAAATGAGATTAATTTTAAATAGGATAATTATTTTTAATATATTTTATTTTTCAATTTTGATAAAATTATCTTAAACAATAGATTAAATTTAGTAAAAAACCAAATGTTTACTTTGATTTGATTCGAATTAAATTCATAAAAAGTTTAATCTTTTTAAAAAACAAATCTACTATTTTTATAAAATTTATTAATTACTAAATATAATGATTAACAAATTAAGACATTAAAGATAAGAACATTTAAATGTATTTAGTTCTAAATGATAAAGATAAATTATAATAAATATTTTTGTAGATAAGTACTAATTATTGATATAAATAACTAATTATAATATTAAATAGTTAATATTAAAATAATAAATTTAATTGTCAAAATTTAAAATGGTATAGTACACTTTAGAATGACTTAGTAAAATGAATTAAATAGAGAGAAATATCTCTTAGTACATGGCCCGCGGCTCAACAAGCCTCTAATCAACTAAAAAAAAAAAGTGCCAAGTCGCAACTGACAATCCTTAACAAGGGCTTGAAAGGCCAACGAAATGGGCTAAATTGGCCTTCAGTAGGGGGCACGAGCAACCCACAAGGCTCAGTATTCCTAAAGTTGGGCCCAAAATTGTCTCAAACAAAGAACATCTGATGTGCCTGGTAAAGAGCATCATTCCAAAACTCGCAACCCAAGCAAAATGAAAGAAACCATTTCGTAGCCATAAATATAAATAAACGCAGGATGGCTTCAGCCCTCTGCTCAACAATGTATCCGCGGTTTCTTCCTTTACGATACCACGGCGTTTACCCCTAGTCGGTGCGTTTTGCATGCTAAGCTTAGGCCTTTCCAGTCTCTGCCCGGCCCTCTCCTCATCCGTCAAGACGGGTTGCGCTCAGTCTCTCTCCATTGTTCATCTTTTCAGGTATAAACTATAAAACCCATTTCTTTCTTCTTATGATTCTTGATTATATTGTGATTAAACTTGAAATTGATTGTGTTTAATTTTTGTGGGAATCTTGGATTAGATCGAAGTTGAGTACCCAGTCGTGGCAAGCTAATACTATAAGAATGGAAGGAAGTAGCAACACTGTGCCCAGTATTGTTGTCTATGTTACTGTACCTAATAGAGATGCTGGTCAGTTTTCTTTTCCTTTTCTGGGTCTTAAGTAGTTAGTTAGATGCTTAATTTTGATGCTTGTTTAGTAACTCTCTCTCTCTCTCTCTCTCTCTCTCTCTGTTGTCCTCCAATAACACCATCTTCAATTGCTTAGTATTTGATTCGTTATTAATGCCTCTATATTGGTTGAGTTTGATATTCGATTCATACTGTATTTTTTGCTGGCTCAGATTGGAAGGTTATTATTTGCATATTTTTTGGTATGCATTCATAAGGAATTTATTTGCTTTGCAAATGAATTTCATTCAAAAAAATTAATTTGCAAATGGATTCTCATGTTTGCTTTATATGTAGAATTCATTTTGCTTTTGTAGCCTTATAAAGTTGGATTTTTATTTTTTATTTTTAATAGCTTCCCTTGTTAGTTTAAAGTTCATTTGAATTCTTTGGAATTAAAATTTGGAATTATAAACGAATTTTCCATGATGCCAAATATGACGAGTATGGATTGTAAATGAATTCTCAAAATTCTATAGAATTCATGAGTACCAAACACACTACCTTTCAGCTGTTTTCTACTGGTGTCATGTGGTTTTTGCTCTGCACTTGGTTTCTGAAGCTTGTGCATGCTTTGCTAATCATTTGTATGAAGTTGATGTCATACTTGGGTTATATTTCGGTTTGAAATGCTCCATTTGTGCTCAAGTTGTTTCTATAATTCTTGGATTTATCAATTTGCTTGCAGGAAAGAAGTTGGCCTGGAGCATAATTAAAGAGAAACTAGCTGCATGTGTGAATATGGTACCAGGCATGTGTTGATTCTTCCTGTTTACTATACTACCTAATTTTGCACCTGCCCTTTTAAAGATTTTGTGCCCTCTTGATCTTGCATCCACCTTATTTATTGTTCCATGTTGAACAAGTTGATTTTGCCTTTAACAAGTTGGTCTTTCCAGTCATATTTCTCCATACCTCCCCTTCTCCCCAAGAAAATTGTGCGCATACAGTTCTTGAGTCATCAGCAGGTTCCTTGTCACAAACTTCTTGGTTGACAGTGACACTAATTACCCTGTTGCCATTCTTAGTTACGGGAAAGTGGTGACTAAAACTTTTAATCAGATGGCCAGAGGCATGAATTCTGTTCAATAACTTGACTAAAATAATGGGAAGATTACTTGTCTTCGCTTAGTTTATTATTATTTTTTAATAGGAATCTTCCCACTCGCTTTCTTCTAAGTACTTATTCTTTCAGTTCATTGATGAAATATCTTGAATTCTTTTGCTTGTCATGTTTCATAATGCAAATAGAAATAAAAAAAAAAGAACTCTACTTCTTGTTCATTGATAATGAGTGCAGTTGGATTTCACAACATTCATATGTATTGTTTAAGCTGTTGCATTTAGAATTTTGTTGGTCCAAATCATCATTATGAAATTAAATTTTTTTGAAGCCTAAATATATTGTGAATACAGGTATTGAATCAGTGTATGAGTGGAAGGGAGAGGTATGAATCCATTTCCTTAATTAATCATGTTATTTTTTAATGTGAAGAAAAGTGTAATTAGACCTCAAACGTTTTTACTTCTGTTCTCAGTGTAGATATTACACAAGATATTATCTGCATCTATGCCTTCATGCAAGTAAGCTTAAGGTTGCTTTTTTATATATGGGTTGCAGATCCAGACAGATTCTGAGGAACTACTTATAATTAAGACTAGGCAATCTCTGTTGGAAGCACTAACTGAGCATGTCAAGGCAAATCATGAATATGAGTATGTGTAAAGCTTGACCGATAAATTTCGCGTACAAAATTTGCTTTTGAAGTTAAGTAAACGTACATGTGGAGGACATTAGAGATCAACATAAGGCATGGGAATGGGAATTAATCAATTGGTTCTGACTTATTTTTTACGTGAAAAAAATGTAGGTGATTGTGTTCCCCAACGGTTCAAGAACATCACTTGGATAAAATGGAGAAAGTTAAATAATAAATTTTAGCAAGATTTGTTAGCTCTGCTGATTACTTTTATGCTTTCCTTTGTTCAGGGTACCAGAAGTAATCTCCTTGCCTATTACTGGTGGTAGCATTGCATACCTAGAATGGATCAAAAACAGTACAAGGGACTGATTTCTTAGGTGCGTTGCAAAATTTGAGAGCAAAAACATGGCACTCTGACAAAAAAGTGAGCATCACTTGTTGGGAATGGCCTCTCTCTGGCTTCATGTTTGCTGGTATATTATCTTTGTAAATTCACTGTTTATGCTTTCAAACCTGTTAATGTATCTATTATCTAAGAGTTGATGTGATTGCTTTGTGCTGGTGATTCTGCGAGTATGTTCTTTGTGTGTTGTTTTCTAGTTGAATAAATGTGATTATTTCTTGATGCATTTGATGGTTTTCGACTGGGACCCTATGAGAAATAATCATTGGCATGTGCTCCCCTGGTCATCTCTGATTTAGCAACTACATGATTGAGTATGGAAGGAATGGCAAATAATTTGTGCTGATAATAAAATGGTGATGCCTATGATACCGTCTCTCTCTATATTGTTGTTAAAACCCTCTATAATTGCAGCCAGCTGTATATCTCTTCGGCACTATTTTATGCCAATGTTTATAGTAAAAATTATGATATTAAGTCGTCCTTATCATTAGGAATAAAGTGTAACTAAAAAGGACCTGATGATGAAAAGAATTTTCTGGCTGTAAATCAGAGGCGGTCGGAAAAACAGCATTGGAGAGCTGGAACTGCAGTGCCCTCAATCACCAATATCTTTTGCCTTTTTTATTTTTTTTTTAAAAAAATTAAGTAAAATGTTATCTATATATATTTTTTTAAATGTTACCAATATTTTTTATACGCTATTATACCCTTTTCAATATGGATGAATTATGTCTCGATTTAAAAATTAAATACAAAAAATAAAATAAAATATGTTTATAATGGATCAAATAGAACACATGATCATATTAAGAATGTATAATAAAAAGCGTATAACTTAGAACACATGATTATATTAAAAAAGTATAATAAAAAGTAATTTAGTATGTTTTGTGGAAAATAATTTCTGAAGAAAATGTTTTTTGATATTTGAAAGACACCAAAAAATATTAATTTTTTATTTATAAAATTATAATATTTATATTTATAAAATATTAATTTTTTTATTTCAATCATAAATATTTTATATTTATATTATTATGACTGAGCCAACATTGAAGAATGACAAGTTAGCCAAATGAGATTGAAGTGCAGGAAATGCCACCTCAGTCAATGAAGATAAAGATAATGAAACTGCAAATTAATTGATGATCATGAGAGGATGCTGAAAATGCAGGTTGATTGAAGATCATGAGAGAAGTGCAGGATTGAATGAGTTTGTTAGTCGTGTATGTCATGTTAATTTGCTGTTAATCAAGAGTTAGTCATTAAATTAGTCGTTAGATGAAGCTAGGAGAGGAGCTGTAATTAGCCGTTAACTAGCAGCTACAAAATAAGAAGAGATGATTGGGGCAACAGAATTGCAATTGCAAATTATATAAAACAGCTGTAACAAGTCCAAGAAAGGAAAAGTACAATTGCTTTCTCTCTCTAATTTCTCTTCTTTTTCTCTTCCTATTTTCTCATCCTTTTCTTCTATCATCCTGCTGCTACTCTGTTTTTAGTCTTCTTTTCCTCAGCTTCTCCACTGATTTATCAATTAGAGTTCAAACTCGTTGTTAGTCTTCTTTTCCTCAATTTCTCCATTAGTTTATTGAAAAGAGTTCAAACTCAAGCTCCACTAATTGATAATATTTGAATCGTTCTCTATTACGGCTTTTTATTGTTTAATATTAAAAACATTAAAAATATAAATTTTTATAAATTTCATCTCCAATCATCACTACCAGCAAGATATTGACAATAAAAAATAATTAGTTATAATAAATATATATTTAAAAAATTTATTTTTCATTGAAATAAGTATTAAAATTAAATAATGTCTTATCATTTTCAAAATGAAAAATCATTCTCATAAAAAATGATTTAAATTTCCTTTTAACCAAAAAATTATTTTCCGCAAAACAAATTAAGCCTAACGGTGTAATAGCAATTCTATAGAAAAACCATTTTGCTCTAATTTATCACAAATCCTTGACGCTTTTTTTCACTTCTAAGAAGGAAACCAAGTACGAAGGCATAAAAGAACATTGAATTGTTAATCAATCTACAAGAAAAATACGCTCGAACTCATTCCTTGACATTAACCATGCTGAGGTAGGTTTCCGGAAGCAAAAGTTATAGACAAGCTTAGGAATGCCACGAGGTTGTCTCCTAGTATAGATTTTCATTACACAATGATGTGGATCAATTTCATGTGTTCGCACTTAGATGGTCAATTTTCTCAAGTTCCTTTTTCTTTCTAAAAATATCCTTTTTGACACAACTACGCTTATATCCGTATCTTAGTCCTTATCATTTTAATTTACGGTTGATATTTACTCAAAAATGTAACGCCATAATCATGATGACCAAAAAGCGAAAACTGCAATAAGACATTGCAACCCAAATCGAATCTACCCTTTCCAAATAACTTCAAATCTAAAAGCAAGTACAGTCCAAAATATAAACCATAACGTCATGGTACGTTAAACACACTTTTTGATCAGGACAAATGGATGACATTCAAAGCCCACCTCCTCCAAAAGAAGACAAGGACCGGCCAAGTTTAGGATGTGTTTTATGGCTCATCTAACTGGTCCTGCAAGAAAATCAGATATATAGTATAAGTTACGTATTTAATCAATCAAGCGCAATAGCAATTCATGGAAAACTAGAGTTACTTGCAGACATATCTGCTCTCAAAGGGAGAGAGTACCTGGACATCTGAAGTCCAAAGAGTGAGGTTATCCCGAAGAAGTTGCATGATTAGAGTGCTATCCTTGTATGATTCTTCTCCCAAAGTGTCTAGCTCAGCAATGGCTTCCTCAAATGCCTAGACAAAAAGAAAAATTCTATGGAGTTCTAATTTATAGCATGTAATCATAGATAAGAGGACGGAAATCCTGTAACAGCTACCAGTAAACATATATCTAAATGAAGGCAAAGTACACAATTGCTGAGATATTTAAAGCAGCTAAATCCAGGTATATGGAAAGGAAGAGCATTGGTCAGGGAGGGAAAAAAAACATTCAAAATCTCACTGCAACGCTAGTTCCACAAACTAAGAAATTTATGTTGATCCAAGCAATCAATCACTCCCCATACAGTTCATTAGCTTTTGAGGCATAACTTCCAGCCTGCATTCTTGCACTTGGGCAAATGTTTAGAAATGAAAATCAAGAAAAAACACCCTTTATTCCTTTATGTCGACTCAGCACTCAATCAATTGACAAATTAACATTTGTTAAAGCCCATATTCAAGTCAACTATAAGCACAAGCGAATCATTACGTTTCCAATTCACTCATTCACAATTTAGAAGATAGCCATAGCAATATAACTCCCGTACAAGAGTATAAGTGAATAGCCATGTAATCATTACTAAAGCTTTACTCAGAAATTACTTCCTAGTTCCTGTAAAAGCTGCAGGCATATACTGTAATAGTCATTGATAACTAATAACTAAACACCATACAATAGGAGATAACAACAATAACCTCATCCCTTTCACCTACTATGATTTTAAATGGTCAGATCCATTTAAATAATCAGATAAATACAATAGAAAAGGGAATGAAAATAAAAGCTACCTGTTTAGCCATGCTGCAAGCTTTATCAGACTGATTGAGAATTTCGTAGTAGAAAACAGAGAAATTGAGCGCCAATCCCAACCTTATCGGATGCGTCGGCGCAAGATCCGCTACCGCAATATCCTTCAAAACATAACCCAAAAAATAAACGAGGACTCATAGTTAAGCCAAAAAAGGAAGACTCATAGTATAGAATTGACTGATATAATTAATTAAATCAAAACCCTATTTATTTCAGATCAGAGTACAAAAACGACTACCCACCTGAGCAGCCTTATAAGCGAGCATAGTATCCTCAGCAGCAGCCTTCCGCTCATCACCGACCTTAAACTCGGCCAAGTACCGATAGTAATCTCCCTTCATCTTCAAATAAAACACCTTCGATTCACTAGCAGTAGCCGACGGTATTAGATGCGAGTCCAGCAACCTTAATATGCTCGCGCATACCTCCGACAACTCGCTCTCCACCTTAGATCTATAGTCCTTAACGAGGACCACATGCTCCTCATTCTTCCTCCCTTCCTCCTTCTGCTCGATCGAAGATACGATCCGCCACGCGGCGCGGAGGGAGCCGATCACGTTCTTGTAGGCGACGGAGAGGAGGTTGCGCTCCTCCACGGTGAGCTCGCCGGACGGGGTGGAGCCGAGGACGAGCTTTTGCATGAACAGGACCATCTCCTCATAGCGCTCAGCTTGCTCGGCGAGCTTGGCTAGGTAGACGTACTGGTCTCTGGTTAGGTTATCCGGTACGGTGGTAGTCGCCATGGCGGTCGCGGCGTATGGCGGCTTTGTGGTGGTTTTTATTTTGGGTTGTTTGGTTGTGAGTTGGGCGGAGGATTTTTATATGATTTGACGGAAATGTGTTTGGCCCTTGGAGGGGTGAAGGCGTAATTTAACTCGTGATGGAAACGCGTTTAGTGTCATTATTGAACTTGTTTTATGAAGATAATTTGAATAATAATTGTGCTTTTTTTTTAGTTTGAGAGAAATAATAATGGTGCTTTTTTTTCCCCTCTCATTAAGAAATTTAATTGATCAATAATCTTATAAATATTTTATTTTTTAACATGAATTTATTGGATAAATGAACAATTACAAATAAGAAGACACAAAATTAAGTAAAATCAAATTTACTTAAATATAAGAAAGATCTAATAATTGTATACTTAGTAACTAATCAAATGGGATCAAACATAAGATCACAAAGATTCTGAGTGGAATATATCACTGAATAATGTTGAAATACGTATCCTATGTGCCAAACAAACTTAGTCATAGTTGCTCTATTAATCAAAAGAGATCCCCTTCAACTATCACAATAGCAACTTATATTACCTTTTTATCCATCTTGCACGGAAACGGAAAGGATAAACTACGAAATGCGAAAAACGAAAACGACAAAAAAATATTTATAAAAAAATAAAAAATAAAAATAAGAGGGAAATGTAAAAATATTAAAAATGTAAAGATAAATATATAAATATTAAAAATATAAAGAAATTTATAATATTAATATTGTATATAAATATTTAATAATATTATTTATTTCAAATATAATTTATTGTCAATGAATATTAAAAATAACAAATTAAGAAAAAAATGAATCAAATTTTATGAAGCAAAAATAAAAAAATATCTACAATTTCTTAATAATAATTAATAGTTTAAGAAGTTGACATTTTTTAAATTTTATTTTGATATTATTTTCTTATTTAGTTGATTATAAATATTTTTCTTTTTTTTTCTTTTTAATTTTGGAAATACATTTTTTATTTGAAAACGAGTTTTCAATTTTACTATATTACAAAAATGTGTCCAAAATATTTTGAAAAAAATTATCTAAAAATTCAAATATGAAATATTTCTGAAACGGGAAAATATTAGCTCAGTGAAGTTTCCACACGACCCAACCCTTTATCATATCACGCCTAAGTAAAATAAAATTTTAATTAATTGAGAATTCATGCATAATAAATTCTGAACAAATTTATTTTTTATTAATTATTTAATTAATTAAGATTTAATATAAAAATAATAATTAAAATTTATTAATATATTATAATATATTATTATTTAATAAGACATTTTATGTAATAAAATAAAAATATGATATGATAAATTTAATAACAATATAATTTTTTATAAAAAATAAAAATTCATAAATTTTTTTGGTAATTTTTTACTCTTTAATTCCTTTAATTTTTTTCGTATTATATAGAAAATTGGATACTTATTTTTATTAAACTTTTTTAAAAAGAAAATGTAAAAACTTATTATATTATTAAATATTTTAAATTATTTTTATAAAAATAATTTTATATATTATTTGAATGTTATATTTCTTTTGATTAATTGAAAAAATTAAATATTTAATTATTAGTTTATTTGTCACATAACAAAATAAATATCTATTATATTACTATTTGTCAAAAATTCAAAATATATTTACAAGACAAAACAATCAAAGGCATTTTATATCAAAATTATAATATTATAATTCACTTTTTTAATTTTAATATTACATCATTAAAAATTAACGTGAGAGCTCTTAATTCTTAAAATTAATTTTGAATTTTTTACCTCGAAAGCAAGATCTTGACCTGCTTAAAATTACATATGTACATGAGAGCCTTGATGAAACTCAACTCTACTATGTATATACAGTTGCATACTACAGTGCCGCAAGCAGAAGAAACAAAAACAAGTGAAATGTTATTCTTAAATGATAAAGAAGTCTTCTTGAATCCTATTTGACAGTCCTATTTCCATAGAGGCCATGTAAAGATATTAAGATAGCGACAAAATTCCAACCTGGCGCCACAACCCGTTCACGGTGTTGATTTAATACTTATCTAACATTATTTTATGCTGGCAACACTCATACACCTCAGCTGGAGGATAAGCTCAAAGCTTCTCACAACTCTCATGCTTCTTGTTCTCCTCCCCATCTCCGTCATTCAAGTAGGCAGCCGCTAATTAATATACCCTGACAAACTCTACCAAAATTAGTTAAATATTGTTTCCTCTGAAACATCAACTAACGTTTGATTCTTGAATCCAGCTACATGGAAAAAAAAAACCACAAAGTCTCCAAGTCTCATTACAAATAATCTGAAAATAGAAGAGAATCAAGAATTGATTATGCATTTAATTGATTTCTACTAGATTTTCTTTTAAGTATTTGCATTTTGCTTTGAGTTGGCTTCAAGATCAATCAACAATTATTCACTGACAGGGTATAAAACAAACCATCACTCCAACAACCAATATATAAGAAGCTATAAAGGACTACCATGAAATAACAATTTCACGATCCTTCAAAGAGATACATTTGGCAGTCATAAGATGTTATGCTAATAACAATATCTTTGTCTACTCCCATGGATACACAGCGGATTCTCATTTTCAATCTGCGTCTCCTAATACCCTGCTGCCAAAAGGAACTTGGAACATTCAACTGTTGTACCGCGCGTGAAAGAAGAGCTGCAGCTTGAACATGCTTTACTAATTTTGATTACCAGATTGAATGCCTAATCCCAAGACCATTACACGTCAATATGAGGCCCTTGTAGCGACTAAGGTACTCCTGCAACCAATAGATTAATATGAAGGCAATCAAGCCAAAATAAGTGAAAAAATAAAATGGGCACAGTTTGACAAGAAATGGGGAAGAGTCTTACTATTATGTTATAATCATAGACGTGTGACATCCCTTTCTTGTCATATTCTTTCCTCCTGACAGGATCACTCAGAACTGTTGAGAAGAAAGATTCAATTCTTAGGTATGTGTACAAGAAAACTTCTATACATACACTTAATATTCTTTTCCTTTCTTCTTCGAAGTATTATTCTTTGATAGCGACTCTGGGATCCCACGAATTAATTGCTAATTCACTATTGTCAATCCAGCCAAAGGCCTTAATATCATGATGCACATGAACTTGCCAAGGAATCCCACGTCATCATTTGATCAGTGGAACAAAACAAAAAGAGATAAGGACAGAGATTAAACTGAAAGCAACTAGAGTGCTTCTTTGTGAATACAAAGAGGCACTGATGTTCATTATAATATGTGATTAAATATAATGAAAAGGAAAGAGTAATTAGTCATAATCTACAGGGGTCTCTGTATAATAGGCTTAGTTCCAGCTTATTGGGGCACAAAACTCAGATGATCATTACAGACATTTATGGCAGTATGCACTACCAAATAAAAGGGCCTATAAGTCATTTCAACCAAATTGGTGCATAGTAATTAAATCTTTTCCTGTTGAAACACCTATTGCGTTACCCTAACAAAAACCTTTGGCATGCAGCACCAAGTTAAGCAATTGGAAGGAACAATTAAACAGAGGACTTGGGCAGGTTCAGATATTGACATATTGCATAAACACCAAACCTGTTCTGTAGTGGTAAAGAACCATGAAAAATTATTTACACTTGGGATGAACTCAAATTACCACTGGTATATAAATTTGCAGGAAAACACGCTGCATAACATAGGTATTGTACAGCCATATGCCCATACCTAATAATTTTCTAGAACATAAAAAGAAAAAACCTAAACCACAAGAGGCAAATCTTTCTTCTTCGACCTGAAAATTGAGAGAGAAGGGGGGGTACAAAAGAGAAGAAGTGACTCGAGAAAAGCTTGATATAGATACTGTAAGATGCTGTTATATATAACATCATGGGACATCCATAGGTAGGCTAATTACTGGTGCATTGCCACACATTTTCATCACTTATCAGTGGGGTTAGATTTTAGTCTGAAATCTTTCTGAAAGATGATGATTTGAATGGGAGTCAGCCGGCAACATTCGATGCACAGCAACTTATGCTGAGTTCAATAAGTGTATGAGAAGAAAAAGAGACTTGAAATAGGGAAAATAAAAACGAGTCCATGCCCTTCATGACTTGCAATACATGCGAGAGAGATACGAGAAAACCGCAGGGGGAAGACAAGAGGTTGCACTGTACTTCTTTCTCGACATGGGCTCTCTCCATTTGTCTTAAGGCCAATTTTTTTTTTTAACCAAAAACAGCTAACGTATAATTTGAAAACAACTGTAGTAAAAACTTAACGGTAAACTATACAAGATAGATTCAAATCTGGTAATCAAGTGAAGCAGCAACAGAAGAATACCACTCACAAATACATAGAGAGCATGAAATTCAGAAAATTTAGCAACACAATTTCCATAAATCTAACTTCCAAAATGAGCATCCAGAAAACCTGAATGAAAAAAAGAGAGAATTTACATGGAAAATGTACTGAAAACATGACCAGAGAGCACCAGTAGAACTTGGGAAGGGATTGCACTTCTGAAAATATTTCCAATTGCCCAGCAATTTTTTTCCTCCAATACTTGATAGTGCCCATACCATTGATGATCCAAACCATGGACAACATTTTCCCCAAAATGTATTTGGCTCCACAAATCCAATGCCTTCATTGGCACCTCAATGGATTTCTCACTTGTAAAACTTGCAACTATGTATATCAACACAATTTAGGAAAACAAACCACTCCGCGCTTAACAGTTATGCCAACTAACAATCTCGATCCTCTTTGTAGCACGAAATAGCTATAGCACTGATTCATGAATCATAATCTACCTCCTAAAGATGAACAACCATAAGCAAACGCTATGTGATGAAGGATGCAGTAAAATGCACCACTTCTTCAACTCAAGTACGTAATGTACAGAAACATAATTTCAAGGCCAAAATTAAGTTGGAGACAAGTTAATAAGCTATTGAAGGGAAACATAAATTTTTCATTTCATTCGGAAAGTAAATGCGAACTGAGTTATGTAACAAGGAATCATTAAACAAGTGGGGAATGAAAATTGTGTAGTCACCTTGGTAAGCCTCGTTTATGTCTTGAAATCTCGTAGTGGCAGAATCCTGGTCTTTTAGTTTATCCGGATGCCATTTCTGCAGGAAACAGCTTAAGCCATGAAAAAAAAAAACGAAAACCCTCAAATCATATAATCAAATTGCCCAAATTAACATAGAATGAAATCAACAAAGGAACAAACCAGCGCAAGGCGAATGTAATTGGAACGAATTGCGTCACCCGTAGCATCATAATCCACTTCCAATATTTTATAGTAATCCTACATTTGCAATCAATTAAAGAAAATGAAGCATTACAAGCTCTTAATCCCACCGACCGAATAAAATAGAAGATAAAGGAAAATCTTATCACCTTGGGCTTGGCAACGAGGGAAAGAAAATCGAAATTAATGTGCGAGTCTGTATCTGTGTCTTGGTCTTGGTCTTGGTTTTGGTTCTGGTCGGGCGAGCAATCGTCCCACATCATCACGTTCTTGCTTAGCGAAGCGGGGTTTTGCTTCAGCGTCGGTCGCGGTGGTAGTTGGGAACAAAATCTCTGGCAGGTTTATTTCTATGTGCGCATCGGCGTGCCGCGTGTCGTCTGTGGAATTGAGGCTGTTCTCCAAAATTTTTCGCTATCGGTAGGGAAATTTCTAGACCAAAATCCATTCCTTTTTTAAAACCGAATCATTTATCCTAATTATTGTTTGTATCATATATTAAAAAAATATTAATCAAAATTCCATAATGTACAAAACAGGCTTTTGTGTCCCAAAAACAAAAATATATGTATACAAAATTATTTTTTCATATAGAATTCTTCGTTAAATATAACACAATGAGCATTAAGCTTGAAGTCCTTTATTAGATGAAATCACTTAATCAAATTGATTAATAGTCTGATTATTATACTAATGATAATATATTTTTTTTTTATTTTGATGTTAATGGGTATGATTTTTGACCCCTTATTTTAGACATTATGTAACTATTAAGCTGCTATTTTAGTTATTATAATTATGTATTTTAAATATATCAAAATTTGATTCAAGCTATCTAAAGATATCCTACATCAGGTTTGGGTGTATAACCAGCTAAGTTTTTTCTTTAATGTAAAAATTTCCGATGAACTGATAAAGACTTATTTAATAATATAAAAATAGTGTAAACAGAATAAATAAAAAATAAACTACAGAAGGCATTCTGCTCTTATTATGATCAATAATATATATATATATATATATATATATATATATATATATATATATATATATA
>CATIWR010225649.1:0-16385 GCA_949677035.1 Omphalea diandra | reverse complement strand
TTTTAGTTTGTTGAATTATTTTATTTTATTTTATTTTAATCAGTTAATTAATTCACTTAAATTTAACGGTTAAATAATAGAGAAAGAGTTAATACTAGTACTTTTAGTTTTTGAGAGATCGACACTCGATACTCCTACACTATACTATACTCGATAGGTGCGCTTGCCTACTCGATCTACAGGTATTAGCGACAGATCATATCATTAATCAAAGGCTAAATTATGGATTCTTTAGTATCACTTTTAGCTTGAAAAGTTGCTTAAAAGTATTACACAATCACTTGGAACATAACTTTTGTTGAATTACTTATGTTCAATTCCTTATATACAAGGAAAAATAGAAACTAGTTATTCTGTATTAGACTATCAATATAAATGTTATGCCTAATTAATGCTCATTGGAAAAATTCAATGATTGTTGCATTTGATCAACACCTTTTCTATAACATCCATGATAATTGCCTGTAGACTGACTTTCTTTTCAATGGCCATTGGAATGGTCTAATGCTTATTAGTATTATCCAT
The DNA here is from genome assembly GCA_949677035.1 of Omphalea diandra. Lineage (NCBI taxonomy): Eukaryota > Viridiplantae > Streptophyta > Magnoliopsida > Malpighiales > Euphorbiaceae > Omphalea > Omphalea diandra. The sequence continues at coordinate 15,860 of CATIWR010225649.1, read as the reverse complement.
AGAATAATTTTCCATCTAATTATCTTCTCTTTCCTCATGTAATAGTCATTTCCAATGGTTGTTGGTTCTAGACCATGCTCGTTGAATCTGTTCAATATTTGTAGGTGAGATCTTGCACCATCATTGGCCTAAGCAAAAGGTTTAGCCACTTCCATTAAGAATTTCTCATTGTTGTAAGAAATTTCAATGCATTGTTAGAGTGTGATCAATTATTATTGTCATGGTGGCACATATCTCGTTGGCACTTAACAAAAGGTTAGCCATTTTTATAAGGCTTTTTCAACAGTTAATGCAAAAAATTCAAAGCTTATTGGTTGTCCTTAATGCCTATTGGTACATATTTCCTTACTCATTGGCACTTTTAAAATGTCTCGCTAACTCTTTTATTCTTCTTACGTGTTTTACCACTGGTCATTGAAATACTTAAATGTCTATTGGTGACTTTTAATAGTCATTGGTGACACTTCAACCATCATTGGGAGTTCTTCCACCATATTTAGTTGTGCTTAGTCTTTTAATTTCTAATCATTTAACTTCTATATCTTCTTAGAGTAAGAAGCACCTTAAAGCTTTTCTGAAATGGTAAGTTGAATGACTTATAAGATCAAACTTGCAAAGCTTGCATAAGTGATAGATCAAAACTTATTTGTAACCATCAAAATAAGAATCTAGAACCAAGAAGGTTCGATATTCTAATTTAGTCAGTAGCTTGAGGATACCTAGACTAGCTAGTAATGATTGAAGATATTATAGAGTTTAAAGAAGCTTTTATAAATAAACAAGTATAGTTGTTGGTAACTAGATTATACATAAAAGCAGTAACATGGTGACAGAAATTAAAGTTGACTTACGGTAGACCGAGCAATCTAAAATTATTCCATAATAAAAATGAGGAAGTACTAGTTAGCATAATTTATACCATATAACTTCTAACAGTGAATGTATCAATGGTTGCATAATTTAAGGCAAGGCAATAAGTTTTCAAACAATTATACCATTAAGATTTAATAGTTGCTAGTGAGGAATGAGATTTGATAATTATAGGTGACTTTTAAGTTATTTGATCTTATGTTAATATCAGTCGCACATTAGAGAGTAGTTCAGATTGAGAAACAACAATTCAAAGACTAAGGCCCTAAAACTAAATCTTTTAATATTGGTAGTGGTAGCAATAATGGTATGGTGCATGTTTGACTTAGTGGTGCTAACCACATTAGAACCAATAATAATGGTGGAAGTATGCGATAAAATAGTAAGATTAGTGTGAGAATCAAATTTTTTAGGTGCAGTGAAGTGAGCACAAATAGTTATAGTACAAAAAAACAATAGGAAAGAAAACATGTTTTCATTAAGATATATGATTTTAATAAAGAAGAAGTATTAGTAAGAGAAAACCTTTTCTTTCATGATGATGTTAGAGATGAAGAACTAACGGTTAGTGATATAGGTCTTGCATTAGTTGTAAGGCAACTCTGCTTGACACCGAAAGTGAAAAGATTGGTAATGAGAGATTGTTTTCCTATCACACGAGCCATCCTTGGTAAGGTTTATAAATTTATCATTAATTTGGGGAGTTTTGGAAACATTATCTCTATAAAAGTGGTTGAAAAGTTGGGTTTTAAGACAACGAAACATCATAAACCTTACACATTAGTATGGCTCAAAAAGGAAGGAGAGGTAATAGTATCCAAAAAACTTTTGGTTAATTTTTTTTATTAGATCTAAATATAAGGATAATGTGTGGGGAGATGTAGTCACAATAGATGCAGGTCATTTAATATTGGACAGACCATGGTAGTATGATCATAAGGTGATGCATTATGAGAGAGCCAATACATATAGTTTCATGTTCAACAATACTAAGATTTTATTACTACCTAATAAGGAATTAGATAAACATAAGCTTATAGGGATAATAACAATCTATTGACATTGCCAAGTTTAAGGAGGAGTTGCATGATTCTAACATTGTCTATATACGAGTATGAAAGGAGGTTAGTGTAAAGGTAAATAATTAAGAATTTTTGAATCTTTTAATTTTTGAATTTTTTGGTGTGTTTCATGAATGAGTTTTAGATAGATTGCCTCCTTTATTAGAACTAGAGAAACTTACCTAACAAAGCCCTATCATATGATTAGTCCTAACAAACATGAAGAGTTATGGAGGTAGGTTGAGGAGATGTTAGTAAAGGGTTATGTAGGATAAAATTTAAGTCCTTATGCAGTGTTGGCTCTTCTGATGCTGGAGAAAGATGGATTAAGGCATATATGTTGATAGTTGCATTAGTAATGAAATTGCTATGAGGTTCAAATTCATTATTCCATGCCTAGATCACTTACTAGACCAAATTAGTTGAGTCGTTATCTTTACCAAGCTAGATTTAAACAATGGTTATCACCAAATTTAGATTCAACCTAGAGATGAGTGGAAATGACTAGTGAGTGGTTGGTGATGTCATTTAGGTTGTCTAACACACCAAGTGCATTCATATAAATGATAAATCAAGCTTTAAGGCTATTTATCAAGAAATTTATTATGTTAATATACTTTAATGATATATTGGTTTATAGAGCAGACCCTGATGTGCATATATAGCATGTATAAGAAATGTTATGTGCTTTGCATGTGAAATAAAAAAATTTACACTACTATTAAGAATATGTCTTCATGATGCCTAAGGTGTTATTTCTAGGCTATATTTTATTTAGAGAGGGACTGTAAGTCGATAAAGCAAAATTTGAAGAGGGGAAGAATTGGCCCCTATCTTAAACCATTTTTAAGCTTCACAACTTTCATGGCTTAGTGTCATTCTATAAGCATTTAATTTCTCACTTTAGCAGTATTATGGCTCCTGTGACTTAATGTATGAAAGGAGTGAAATTCTAATAAATAAATGATGTAGAGAAAACATAACAACTTATCAAAAGATGTTTAATAATTACTCCAATTTTAACTATGCTAGATTTTTTTCAATTATTTGAGTTATATTGCAATGCTTCTAAGGAGGGTTGGTCTTAAGCCAACATAATAAGCTAGTGGTGCATTTTAATGAAAAATTATTAGGGTCTAGGTTAAGATACAACACTTATTATATAGAGTTCTATTTGTTCATGTAATATGTCAAACATTTTTATTATATTGAGTTCTATGTGTTCATGTAATATGTCAAACATTGGCATCATTATCTTTTCTGGTGGGAGTTTATTTTATATACTAATCATGAAGCCTTAAAGCATTTGCATAGGTAAGATAAAGTGGTGCCAAGACATGCCTTTTAGGCTACTTATTTAAAACATTTTACCTTTATGGTAACACATAAAGCTAGTATGTCCAATAGAGTGGTTGATACATTGAGTCATAAGAGCAACCTTCCCATAAATATACAAGCTGACGTACTTCTCTTTTACTCATTTTGTGATTTGCTTGATACTGATTCATACTTTTCTAGAGTTATGGAAAAGGTAGGTGAAAAGTCTAATTTTCTACTACATGATTAATTTCTATTTTAAAGAAATTAGTTATTTGTTTTAAATTATAGTTAATAGTTGTAAATCATTCAGGAATTGCATGGAAGGGCATGTGGGATGAGATAGAGCTTTGCAATTGGTACAAGCTTCCTATTTTTATTCTACCATTTTCAAAAAGGTAAAGCAGTATGTGAGATAATGTCATTTGTATCGCAAGTGAAAGGGAACAACCATTAATGCAATATTATATATGCCTTTACCCAATTCTAACCTCGGGTAAATGTTAGTATGGATTTTATGTTGAAGGTATCATGAACAAAATGAGGTCGTGATTTCATTTATGTTTTTATAGATTTATTTTCTAAAATGGTTTTTTATTCCTTATAAGAAAAATGACTAATGTAACGCATGTTACAAAATGATTGATGTTGTGCATGTTCCCTAATTGTATTTTTGAGAGGTGCATCATGTTTATGGTTTTCCTTTCTCTTTTGTTTTAGATTAAGATACAATGTTCCTAATCCATTTTTAGTGTAATATATCAAAAATTGTGAATACTTTATTTCAATAGTGCCTTTCATCTATAATCGGATGGGCAAAAGCTGTTAATCAATTGTTGGGCAATTTAATATGCTATTTGGTTGGTGATTATGTGAAGTCTTAGGAACATAAGTTATATCAAACTAAATTTATGCATAATCACATTAGGAAGCACCAAGTTTAGTCATTTTCAAGTGGTATATTCTCATGAACCTAAAGGTCGTTTAGATATGATTCATTCCCTAGTAAGACTAGGGTACATGGCAAGACAACAAATTTTATAGCTAGCTTACAAGATGTTCATAAAGATGTCCATGAAGATTTAGTATAGTCCTTTTTTAGAATATAAGCAAGTTATAGATAAAAAGAATGACATGAATTTGATGCAGAGGATTTTGTATGGGCTATGCTCATTAGGGTTCAGTTGTCTATTGATCATTATAACAAGCTTGTACTAAGAAAATTTTTCCTTTAGAGATTATAAAAAAAATAATTATAATGTTTATAGCCTTAAATTGCTTATGTAAAGAATAATGAATTTGTTATTTATTACTGAAGGCAATTTGCCTATTTATACATATGATATGATAAATACAAAGTAAATGGGATAAAAGATAAATACAAATAAGTACAAAGTAAATGGGATAAGGGATAAATGCAAATAAGTATAAAGTAAATGAGATAAGAGATAAATATAAAGTAAATGGGATAAATACAAAATAAAATAAATAAATATCTATAACACTCCCCCTTCAAGCTAATGGCGGGGGAGGGATCAAGTGAAGTTTGCTACACAAAAAATAGAAACCGATCAGTAGATAGAGGCTTGGTGAGTATGTTAGCAACTTGGTTTTCAATGGCAATGAATTAGATTCGAAGGTGACCCGCTGCAACATGTTCTCGCATAAAGTGGTAGTCAAGCTCAATGTGTTTCGTTCGAGCATGAAACACGAGATTGGAGGTAAGATAAATCGCGCCTATGTTGTCACACCAAAGGGTAAGTGGTGTAGAAGAGGAAAGCCCCAACTCTTGAAGCAAAGATTCTATCCACATTACCTCTACAGTGCCATTAGCCAAAAACTTGTATTCATTTTCAGTTGAAGAACGGACAACTGTGGGTTATTTTTTGGACACCAAGATACTAAGTTAGAACCAAGATACACAGTAAAACCATTAGTTGATCGATGATCATCATTACAACCACCCCAGTCACTATCAGTAAAACATTGAATAAAGCAAGAAGAGTCTTGTGAAAAGAACAAACCATGGGAGATTGTGTCTGATAAGTAGCGCAAGACACACTCCAATGCTTTCCAATGCACATTAGTAGAGCAATCCATGTATTGACATAATTTGTTCATGGTAAATGCAATGTCGAGACAGCTTAACATGGCGTATTGGAAGGCACCAAAAGTTTGATGATATTAGGTACCATCTTCAAGTGGCGTGCTAGCATCTTTAGTAAGAGGTGGAGTTGTGCCAATTGGCATGGCACATCCCTTAGCATTAGACATACCAAGGCACAAAAGAAGATCTTGCAAGTATTTTTACTGATTGATAATCAAACCGGATGAAGTGCAAACAACCTCCATGCTAAGAAAATAGGATAAATCACCTAAGTCTTTAACAGGAAATTCAAATTGTAAGGATTGAATCACAGATTGAATTGCTATAGTAGAGGAACCTGTGATTAAAATATCCTCAACATACACAAGAATAAAAACTTTAGTGGTGTTAGTGAGATAAATAAATAAGGATGAATCCGTTTTAGATGATTTAAAACCAAGTGTTAAGAGAAAATGGCACAATCTATTGAACTAAGCCCTTGGAGCTTGCTTAAGGTCGTAAAGAGAGTGTTGAAGCTTGCAAACATAGTCAAGATAATTGGCATCAACAAAGCCTTGAGGTTGCTTCATGTATATGTTAACATTTAAGAACCTGTGCAAAAAGGCATTAGAGACATCAAGCTGGCAAAGAGGCCATTTTTGTGTTGTAGCATATGCTAGGACTATTTGAATAGTAGTTACTTTGACCACTGGACTAAAAGTTTCTTGAAAATCTACTCCTCACTGCTGATGGTAGCCTTTAGCCACAAGGCAAGCCTTGTAGCTATCAATAATGCCATCTGGCTTTCTTTTAATTCTATAGACCTATTTGTTTCCAACTATATTAGCATTAGAAGGTTTAGGTACTAAAGTCCAGGTGCGAGTGGTGAGCAAAACATTTATTTCTGCTTGCATTGCTTATTGCCATGATTTGTATGGTTTGGCTTGGGTAAAGGTCAAAGGTTCTTTATTGAGATAATCTAGTTTAGGCTTGGAAAAGGATACAAGGTGAGAAAGATGAGCTTGCCTTTTAGCCATGTTAGTGGGACATATGTGTATTGGGTGGAGACGTTGAGGAGATGCAGAGGAGGTAGGTAAAGAAGTCCTATGCAACACTGATTCACGTGGTGGAGAACAATCGGTAAGGTTGACTAGAAGGTTAAGACCAAGAATGGATGAGGATAGAGGTTGAATGAAAGAAGATGAGGATGAAGGAGAATGAGAAGGAGATGAGGATGAAAAAGGGATAAGAGCAAGAGTGTTTCAGTTATGGCTAGATTGAGATAGACACGAAAAGGATTGAGATGATGGAGCAGAATTTGAATTGTGATTAGGATTAGGATTAAGATGAGAATGAGGGAAAGATGGATTTAATGAGAGTGATCTTGAAGTTGGATTAGAATTAAGAGAAGTGGTTGAAAGATTAGGATAAAGATTAAGATTAAGATGAGAAGTGGTACCTGATAAAGATGAGCAAAGTAATAGCCACGGTTGGAGAGAGGGAGGCGACAACTATGCATTTGTAACCAAAGAAGTTTTATTTTTAAATAAAAATTCTTTTTCCTTAAATTGAGCATGTTTAGCAATATACACTCTTCCACTATCTATATCCAAGCAAAGGTGTCCAAATTGATTAGGTGAGGGGCCCAAGTAGACACATGACGTACTTCTAAATGCAAACTTTTAAGAATTATATGGCCTGAGATATGGAAAAATCGTGTATCCAAAAACTTGTAAATGTCGAAAATCAAAAGGTTTTTAAAATAATTTATGAAATGGACTTAAACCATTTAGAATTCCAGCAGGCAAAAGATTAATTTTAAAAATTGCAGTGTAAAAAGCATATGGCCAATATTTTAATGAAACATCATTATGAGCAAGTAAGGATAGGCCAGTGTCAACTATATGTCTTATTTTTCTTTCGGCCACCCCATTTTGCTCATGAGTATGTGGGCAAGCCAGATGATGAATTATACCTTTTTAAGCAAAATAAGGACATAATTTTTGATATTCTCCCCCAAAATCATATTGCAAAGATTTTATAGAACAATCAAATTGCTTTTCGACAAGACTTTGAAAATTATTAAAAGAATTAAGAACATCACTTTTATTTTTAAGAAAATAAACCTAGCTGAACCGAGTAAAGTCATCAATGAAAACAAGAAAATATTTGAAACCTAAACTAGACACAGTGGGGGATGGTCCCCATACATCGGAATGGATAAGTTATAAAGGCATCGTGCTGCGATGTACGACAAGAGCAAGAGGAGCACGTGTGAGTTTCCCCATGCAGCAGGCGGTGCATTTGGAACTTGGTGAGGTGGTGACCATTTCCAATTTATTCTCCCTAATTACTTTGGACACTATTTTAGCATAAGTGTGGCCAAGTTTATTATGTCAGTCATCAAAGGACAAAAGAGTGGCAACATATGCCTCCTTCTTCCCTCCAACTGGCAGTAAGTATAAGCCATCTTTATTCAGGCCTTTGAAGAGGATTGCCTTGGTTACCTGATCCTTAATAAAAAAAAATGAGAAGGCCAAAATTCAAAGAAGCAATTATTATTAAGACAAAATTTATGGACTAAAATTAATTTTTGAGATGAGGATGGAACATGTAAAATATTATATAAAGAAAAAGAAGCAGTGGGTGAAGAGACTAGATCATTACCAATATGGCCAATATCTAAATCTTGACCATTTCCAACATGAAGTTGATAATGACCAATGTAGTTATGGGGTAGGTGAAGAGAGGTAAGGTCAAGAGTAACATGATAGTTAACACCAAAGTCAACTATCCAAGGAATAAGTTGTTGGGTTGGTGTAGGAGGGCACAAAAGAAGACCTTGTTGTGAGATATGGGCAACATTAGCTTGTGGACACTGGGTGTGACACGGTTCGTAGCGACGATGATAATGGTCAGTAATGTGATTTCGGAGATTACAGATTTGGCATGGGCCTCTTTCGCGGTTTGGTGGGTGAGAAGGATTGGGTTTGTCAGAGGGCGTAGGTGAAGAGTTAGGAGAGGATGCTATTTGACGGGTGGAAATGTTGGCAACAAAAAGGCTATTCATGCTTTTAAGGAGAATTTCATGGGCCAATAGGTGACTATGAAGCTCATTAAAAGAAATTGGATCAGGTCAGAGATTTAAAGAAGCTATAATGTTGTGATACTCACTGCCAATATTACGATACACCATAGCATTAAACTCAGATGTAGACAGGGTACGTCCGGCGACAGCTAATTCATCAACAAGCGATTTGGCATGTTGAAGATACTGAAACATGGTCAAATCATTTTTCTTAAGTTCTTGCAACTCAATGTGGAGCCAACTCAAAGGTACTGGCGAGTGCAAGCCAAACCTTTTGAGAGAATGTCATACCAATGATATAGGGTTAGATCTCCTCTAATAGAGAAGAAAGCAACCAACAAAGAAACATTTGGTCCTTCTGAAATCACTGCTGATATGCATGATTAGCAATTGTTTCAAAAGAGTTTTCGGGATTGGCTATGGTGGGGGCAGGTTTGGGAGTTGTTCCATCAATGAATCCCATAAGGTTTTGATAGTTAAGTAAGGGAAGGAATTGAGTTTTCCAAGTAAGATAATTCTTGCTTGTAAGTTTGATAGATAAAGTATAAGAGGTGGTGGTGGATGAATTGAAATTAGAAGAAGAAGTCATGATAAGACTCTGATACCATGTAGAGAATAATGAATTTATTATTTATTATTGAAGGCAATTTGCCTATTTATACATATGATGTGATAAATATAAAGTAAATGGGATAAAAGACAAATACAAATAAATAGAAAGTAAAACAAATAAATATCCGTAACAGTCTAGTCATATTCACACTTCAGATATGTTCAATGTAAAACACATTATTCCTTTCTATGGTGACTCTTTTAATTATGATACTAGTGCCTATTCAAGGGTGAATTCTCTCTATCCTGGGAGGAATAATGTGGCAAATGAGCATGAATTGGCATTTATAGATAAATGGGAAAGAAAATAATATGCTTAATAACACTTTAATAGTTTTGGCAATCTTCAACCAGGAGTTTTCATTGTTTTGAATTTATAGTTCATTGGAAAATTGGCCAATGATTCAAACTCATAACTTTTGCTTATAAGGTATGTCACTTTTTAAACAAATTCTATCATTGGGCCTCTAAAGTTGCACTTTTAACATTTTTCTAAGGATTTGCCAATTTAATATCTTTTACAGAAATTCAATTTTGAAAATCATTTTAATTTTTTTAATTTTAATATATATATATTTCAGATTTTGCATCAGTTACAAATTTGCTAAAAATGGAAAAATTCATATTTTATGCCTTTGAGTTAACTGATTGCCTGTTTTACTAAATTAGGGTTCCCTTTTAAACAGTACAAGTTTGATGGCTCAAAGAATCATTTTTTTTATTGAATGACAATTGATTGAGAAGTTTCTCTTTATTTCCAAGTTATTGTTTTCTTCTAAATCAATGAATTTTGTATATTTATTTTTTGGTATTCTTATGAGAATCAATAGATTAATATAAGCCTGTATTTCTAATGTTCATGCATAAATCAATAGTTTTGTAATATATTGTTGTTGATGTTTTATATGCTTTTCTTCATAGAGCTTCCACTATGTCAATTATCCTTACCAAAATTTTTCTCACCCAAAGTCCTATCAATTCCATCTACAATGCCATCTCCTCATCAAATTCATTTTCAAATTTTTGAATTTTCAGTTTAGTGCATGAGTTTCTTAACATATGAATACTTAAACATGACATCTAAAGCCTCCTATAGGATTTTAACCTTTTTTGTTGACCTGTTATCATCTAGCAAAGGTGCTAGGTTTTTATCGAAAGCTTTCATTGAGTTTATTTCCAATTTTTAGAGTAATTTTAGTTTTTCAAACATCCATTTAAAAAAAGTGAGTTTGAAAAATGGAAGACCAATAAGAGAGTGTTTGGAAGTAAGAAGAAGAAGAAGAAGAAGAAGAAGAAGAAGCTTGGAGCTTTAATAATCCTGATGGCCATAACCCTATTAGGCAAAACATTACATTCTCTATCAAGTTGAGAATTAGTAGTTCAGAGTCATAGTCATGCAAATAAAAGATATGATCGTAAATGGCAAGAGTGAGGATTCACAATAAGGTATATGTTCTATCTTAGAATGAATTTTAGCTAAACAGACTCACTAGAATGGCTAAGTGAAGTCACAGTCATCCAACGAAAGTCACAAGCTTGACATGTGAGATCAGCAAAAGAGCTTTTCTCATTAAATTGAGTTCTAAACCATAACTCTTAATCTAACCACCATAGTCAATCATAAAAAAGCAAAATTAGGTTGGAATGCACTATCATATAGTTGGTTTTTCTATCAGCTTTTTTATTATGAACATTATTTAGTTAGAATAAATTTTAAAAACTACATAATTTATTTAAATATTGCTTGGATAAAGAAACTATTTTATTTGTTTGTAAAGAAACATATTTAATTTAAATAAGTATGTTTTGTCCTTTATAAATATATATCATTAAACCAATTGAAAATTTTTAAAATCATGACATTCAACAATAATGTTTGAAACAAATTAAGAAACTTAAAATTGTAATTGAATTGAATTATATTGGATAAAACTATCTTTTATAAAAATTATATAGATATTAAATTTAGTTTCTTAACTCAAATAAATAAGTTATTTTATATTTTAATATTAGAAAAGAATATAGAAGGGATCCTTTTATCTAAGTTAACTTGTATATTTATGAGATGTAGTTCTAGTATTCTGTTCATATATTTGAGGCAAATATTGTTCTTCAATTTTAGCAGTGATAAATAGGTTGGATGGATGAGCTTGGGTCAATTTAATTATGGATTAAGTTATTTTTTGATCAAATTAATTTTAGATCATGTCTTGTTTAGATGGATTATGATCAAATCACTTAAATTATTAACAAATTAGGTCGAGTCATTAAATGAATGTGAAAAAAATCAAGCTATTTAGAATCATATTAAAATTTTCAATAGGTCATTCATAATGTTAACTTTTAGGATAAAAATATTATTTAAATTTTAAAATAAAATTTGAATAATTTTAATAATTTAAATCATATCAATTAGGCCAATCTATAGATCAGATAAATTTGGATTACCTCATATCAAATTATATTGAATCTTTTTCAATTTTAAATTGAATCAAATTATTTTTGGATGGACTCAAATCCAGTAAAAAATTACTAAATCTTTTCAAAATCAATTTACATTTGCCAGTTTCTAAAAAAAAAAAGAACAAACAAAACAAAACAAACATCTCCAGCTCATACAATGATACTAATTGATTAGAACCTAATATATTTGGCATTTCCTTTGTATACTTTGCTATGTTTATGACTAATTAATATTTGGCATTTCATTTGAAAACTATTGGTTGTTTGTGTAAATAAATCAGCAATTAGACTTTGATTTGGGACCAGATTTTGATCTTTCAAAATATAATTAGTATGAGATAACAAAAAATAAAAAGAAATAAAGGAAAAAGTAGTGGTCCTAAAAGGCATACCACTTGACTATTAGTTGTTTGTGTAAATAAATCAGCATTGAGACTCTAATCTGGGACCAGATTTTGATCTTTCAAAATATAATTAGTATGAGATAACAAAAAACAAAAAAACAAAAAAACAAAAAACAATTAAAAAAAGAAAGTAGTGGTCCTAAATGGCATACCACTTGCCAGTTAATTAATTATAATTTTTAAATATAATTTTAGAAAAAATGGCTTGGATTTATATTTGTCATTTTCAGTGAGAGCCCAGAGAGAAATCATTAAGCATAATTATTTTAATTGTTAAGCATGATATACGTAATTGATGATGTTAACATACATGAAGACAAAGGCACAAAGAGTGAGTACTTTATTAGCTTTCAGTAATACATGTCATGCATATGTGGGACTTTTTTTAAATTTTGAAAGTATTATTTCAATATTGATATTCTACGCATAAAATTTTTCTATTTTAATGAGATATAAATTTTTTATTTTTTTAGTAAGAATGAAATATAAAAATATCATAACTCCACCTATAATAATAATAATAATAATAATAAATCTTATTAAAAATAAAAATTAAATAAGAATAAGAATAAGGATTTTCTCAATTTTTAAATATGCTTATCATTTTATCTTTATCTATTAATCTATTCTACATTTTTAATTAAAAATTAAATTAATTAAATTATATTTATATTATTATATTATTTAATAATAATAATAATAATAATAACAATGAAGACTTGATATGCATCCTCCTCCTAGCTATACTTATTCTCGTCACTTTGCAAGCTTCAATAAGCCTTATATGAATTAAAACAAGCTCTCATGACTTGTTTTGCAAAATTCAGTTCCACTATTGCTCAATTTGGATTTATTTCAGTCCCGATCTAGGTTGATCCTAACAGAAGAAAATAAGTTTTATGGAAGCCCCCAAACAATGATATACTCAAAATCAATTGTGATGTAACAGACAATCAAAGAACAAGAAAGGCAATCAATAGAAATTTTTGCAATTCCCTGCTAATCTAATGAGGAAAAGTATTATAACAATAAAAAGATGAGGAAAAGTATTATAGAATCTAATGTATGGGTGACAAATGGGTGGGTATGAATACAGTTAAAATGAGTAGGGTGATAAATTATTCATTTATCCATTTATAATCCATTTAGTAATTGTATAGATATCCATACTCATTTTACGCATATAAATTCTAATCCACACATTTACCTATTTAATCTTTAATATATATTATACTATTTTTGCTTATAGATTTCATTTACCATTTAATCTTTAATATATATTATATCATTTTATTTATGAATTTTATTTGATGGACATTTTAAATATATATTTTATTTAATATATATTACACCATTTAATCTTTTAAATCTAATAAAAAAGATATTGTAGTATGGGATTAGTACAGAAATAGGAGTTATAACTTAGGTCTGATTTTTATAATTTTTTTTAAAAAAATCAAAATTTAGATATTAATAATTATTTTACAATTTATATTATTATGTAGCTGAAAGAAAAATGAAAATATTTTGATCACAGGAGATAGATTGGAGGGAGAGATAAAAATTGAGAGAGGCAGCATCACCAAAAAGGGCAAAAAACGATGTCCTCTCTACTATTTCAATTTTGATATCACTTTTTGTTTTTTGTTTTTCCTTTTTTTTTTTTTTTTTTTTTTTTTCCCTCTGTGTGCCTATGATATTGAGAGAGTGTTTCAATTTGATATCACTTTTTGTTTTTCCTTTTTTTCCTCTATGTGTCTATGGTATTGAGAGAGAATGAATGGAGGGAGCTTTCTTTTTAAATTTTATATTATTATTAGTATTATTTAACAAATTACTAAAAAATTCTTAGAATTCGATAATTTTTTAAATTTTATTTTTTTACTAATAAAATAGCTTAATTATTTTCATTATTTTTGTTTTCATATTTATTTTTTGTAACTATTACTGGATCTTTTAGTTGTTTGTTCTATTATTGATTTTTCTATAATTATTTTTATATAATTTATTGATAAAAAGTATATTTATTTTAAAATCAAATTTAGATAATATATGTTGAAATTCTAAAAACAAATAAATTTTTAAAAGACCATAATCATCATGTCACCATAAAAATTCTATTCTTATTTTTATTAAATAGTTTTATTATTAAAATAAATAAATTCTATTGATAAAATTAAATGTTTACATTACTTGCATAAATAATAATATAATATTTATTTTAGTTGATATATATGCTTGTTTTCACATTATAAAACTATAAAAAAATTATTAAAACTATAGTGAGAAAAAAAATATTAGATAAATTGATATTTTTATCCAATTCATATTTATCCATATATTAATAGAATTAAATGAATAATGACTCATTTAATACTCATTAAAAATATAACTAACATATTTATCACTCATACTCATTTTTAAAAGGTGAGTATAGATGGGTACGAATAAATTTTACCACTTATATTGGTGCTTAATGGTTATACACAACATCATGAACCATAATATAGTTTGCCCTATTAAAATTAGGCCCACTATAGAAGAAGTGAGATATATAAGAGTCAGCAAATTATGTCATAAATCTTAGATCATGTAGAATTATGGTTTGTGTGTCCAAAATAGGTGTATTTTGATATTGTCATTTTATTTATTACACGTGTTATATATTCATTACTTTGTAAGTAAATATTCATTAACTGTCAACACAATGTTCATTATATGTAATCTTTTATGTTCTTCATTTTATTGAACAATAAGATATAATTTTTTATGTTTATCATTTTATTATATAATATTTCATTGATGTTCAATTAATTTTAATCTAATGTGGTGCATATAACCATAATTTATTAATATTTTATGTTCAACAGTTGTAGTCTTTAGTTGTTTAACTAGGATAATCAATCCTAGGTTTAGAACCTCTTTTGATCTTGACAAAGTAAATTGATCATCACTAATATTCCAAATAAGTGTTGTTCTTGCAGAATTGAATCAATCTCTCAAGAAGAATTGAAGAAGTTGATGAATTCCAAAGTAACATGTAAATCGCGACCGCGACTCATGTTAAGACATGCTGAAAATCAAGCAGGCGAAATCATAGTGCCATTCTTGGTCGCGATCCTTGAAAAGAAAGAAGTCAGATTGACACAGATGAATTCGCGGTGGAAGTCTCGGTTGAGTCGCGACCGCGAATTTCAAAGAAATTCAAGAGGGAAGCAAGTTCACAACCACAGCTTGACAATTGTCCCAGAAGACTGTTGGAAGTCAAAAATCGTAAAGACATCTTGCTGGTAGCGACCGCGATCCCTGTGGAAGAAAGTTAACTACTTTGGCAGATGGATTCGCGGCCTATGTTGCGACCTGTGCAAGAAAACTCGCGACCGCGACTTTTGAAAGTAGGTAAAAGACAACGACTATATTTTCCTGGTGAACTAATAGGAAGCTGCCACGTGGACTAGCCGTTAGAAACAAACGGGGTTTCCCTTGAAGAATTTGGATTTCGCGATCGCGAAAAGCAGTAGCGACCGTGATTTCATCCTGACAAGCATTAAATACAAAATCTGTCAAGCATGTCTCAAAGATTTGATGAGCTAGGATCTGCAACGTTTTTTTGGTGAAGTTTGGCTATGAATACTCCACCAAACAGCCATGAAGAAGGTTGCTAAGGAATTTATTACAAGTGTTAAAAGCTCTCAATCTTTGCTACTCATTTTCTTCATCTTCTTTACAAGTATTAGGTGTGAGCATTAAACACCAGATTATAAGGTTTTGTGTTAGCCTGTAAAAACACTTTTAGAAAGGTTTAAGTGTAAGCCTGATTGAAACACTTGAGTGAGGTTTTGTGTTAGCCTAGAAAACACTTTGTTGTAAGGTTGTGTGTTAGCCATTAAAACACAAGTTGTATAAGTTAGGTGTGAGCTTGAAAACACCATTGATATAGTGAAATACCCAATTGAGTG
>CATIWR010225645.1:0-48897 GCA_949677035.1 Omphalea diandra | reverse complement strand
AACAAATTAATCAAAACAGCTTAACAGGTATTTAGAGGGAATATAACCCTACAGGTTTCATGTTTTTCACTCTGTCAAAATCAGAATATAAAGTCGTCAAAATCAGAATATAAAGTCATCAAAATATAACAAAACAGAAGACTGAGATAATCTCGGTTCGTTTTTGAACCAGTCCTGATGATGGAGCCATATCTCTACACACATACATAATAGACTAAAAATATTTCATATGCATTTATATGAGACATAAGGCTACAACTTTCATTTTTTGTACTTTCCCCAATTCCTCTTCTAGGGTTATGAAATTGTGGGTGAAAAATTCTGCTCTAACAGCAAAATCAACAGAATCAGCTCTTATTCTCTTGGATTACAACTTCCATCCTAGAGCTCTACCTCAATTACTCCATAATTCTCACTAACCATGCATGATTAACAAGTCATGAGAGGTTAATTTCAGTTGAGAAGAAGATAAATTACTTACCTATTGTCCCAAAATTGGAAAACCTTAGGCAGCCCACACTTCTTCCTCTCCTTCTTCTTCTTCTTCTTCCTTTCTTCCTTTCTTTCTTTCTTCCTTAGCTCTCTCTCTTTCATCTGGTGTATTTCGACCTTATCTCCTCTCTTACCAGCCAATAATGGCAAATAATTATAATTTGTATTCTTACTCTAATAGGACAAAAGATTGGTGGCTTGTTCCTATTGGTTGAAAGTTAAACAATTTTGTTTTTAGTCCCCTTTTCTTCATTCCTTCATCACTTTCGTCCATTCTCTTATTTCTAGATGCTCTTTTATACTTTTAGATGAGCTCTTAAATACCATTATTTATTATGCTATAATAAGCACACAACATGAAATAATTTGTCATATAACTATGCAAACACTGCATATATGTTTAAGCATCCCAAATGCAACTGTGCAATTATCATTGTCGTGTTTTTACAATTCATATGTCTAAATGATTATTTATCCTGTGCATATGTTCATGTGAGATTTCATATCATTTGATATAGTGCATATGCTCATATGTGATTTCATATCATTTGGGTAATGAATATATTCTTGTGATAATGCCAATGAATAAGGATAGGGATGTTATAGAGCATCTCCTAATTTAAAAGACAAGAAGAATGAAGTGACTTGTTGTGAATGTGGAAAACAAGTCACATCAAATTTGAGTGTCCTAAGTTCAGGAAAAAGAAAAAAGTGGGATAAGGAGAAAAAGAAGAGTTTTAACGCTACATGGGATGATAGCTCAAGTGAGGAAGAGGAAGATGAAGAAGTTTCCAACCTATGCTTTATGGCTCAAGAGGACTCCTCCAACGAAGTAAGTACTTCTTCACATTTTTGTCATGATTATGAAGACTTAGATGATATGGATGATGAGCTTCTTGAAGATCTAACCTTGAGATGTGATAAATACAAATCTCAAAAACTCATAAGAAACAGTGTTCAAAACTTGAGGATGAATTTAAAAACTTAAATGATCCTGTAAGTGACTTGAGGACTTCTAATAAAGAACTCAAAAAATCCTTAGAAAATCTTTTAAAATCTTTATCCTCTCTTGATTCTTTAAGCAAAAAAAAAATGATACTTTAAAATGTGAAGTTATTGAGCTTAGGAATTTCATCTCAAGATTTCATATGGGGAAAGAAGCCTTCGATACTTTCATTGTATCTCAAAGACCACCCTTAATGAGACATGGTTTAGGCATTAATGGAGCTTCCTCATCTACACCTTTTCCTCCTACATTCATTAGAGCATTTATACCTCAAACTTTTAGCATAGAGGTTGTTGGGAAGAAAAGTGCTCCTAGCATTAAGTCACCTATGCCTAAAGGCAAAGGAAAGGCTCCCAAAGGCTCAAGAGCTAAGTCTCAAAGATCAAATCATGCATCCATCTAAACTAAGAGGCATGCTCAAAGGCACACATACAAAAACTTCTCTTTTACTCTTCACCACTCATGCACTTCCATGCACTCTCACAACCAAAGTATGAGAAGACTTCCTTCCTACTCATACTAAATTTGTGCATGGGGGAAAGACTCATACATCTAAACTCCAATGCCACTATTACATAATGTATGGACATATTAATGTCTTTTGCTATATTAGGAAGGCACACCTCAAATCAAAGGGCCCTTCTATGCCTAACCCCTAAAGACCCAAGTATACTTAGGTACCTAAACAAAGGTAAATTATTTTTCTGTTGTACGAATGTTTGGAAACCACCAAAGAAGATAATGATTAGCATGTGGATAGTGGTTGCTCAAAGCACATGACTGAAAATAAGAAGCTATTTATAACCATTAAAGAGAAAGAAGGTAGCAATTTCTCATTTGGAAATAATGCCAAGGGTAAGGTAATTGGCATTGGAATTATTGGTAAGAAAGGCTGCTCTTTTATTGATAATGTTCCTTTAGTTGAAGGATTGAAACATAATTTATTGAGTGTAAGTCAATTATATGACAAAGGTAATAAAACCACCTCTAACTCTAGAGAATGTTAGGTTACCACCTTAATGGATAAGAAGGTAGTCTTTAAAGGTGAAAGGAGAGGCAATACCTACTTAATTGACTCAGACAATTTCGCTAACTAATCTTTTAAGTATCTTATTTCTATTAGCAATGAATCTTGGTTTTTGCATAAAAGACTTGGACATGTTAGCATGGAGCTTATACAAAGCTTTTCAAAAGGAGAGTTAGTGGAGGGTCTTTTAAAGCTTAAGTTCATAAAGGATAAGACATGTGGACCTTGCAAAATGGGGAAGCAACACTAAGTATCCTTTAAGGCAAAAAATGTTGTAAATACTTTTAGACCTCTTCAACTCATTCATATGGACTTAATTGGACCCATTAGGAGTTCTAGTCTTGGTGTAAAGCATTTTGCATTTGTCCTAGTTGAAGACTATTCTAGGTTCACTTGGGTATCCTTTCTTGCTCATAAGAGTGACACTTTTGATACTTTCAAAAGCTTTACTAAAAGAGTTCAAAATGAAAATGTTTACTTCATTTTTTCTATTAGGAGTGACAATGGAAATGAATTTCAAAATGAATCTTTTGAAAGTTATTGTTTGAAGAATGAGATTTCTTATAATGTTTCTACTCTTACAAAACCACAACAAAATGGTGTTGTAAAAAGGAAAAATGGGACATCGATAGAGATGGATAAAACTATGCTTAATAAGTATTACTTACCAAATTACTTTTGGACAAAAGCCATCAATACTTCATGTTATATTGCAAATTGTGTTTTCAAAAGACCCATTCTAAACAAAACTTCTTATGAGCTATGGAATGGTAGAAAACCTAAGCTTACATATCTTAGAGTTTTTTGGTGCAAATGCTACATACTTAACACTAAGGACAACCTTGGAAAATATGCCTCTAAAATCACTGAGGGTCTCTTTCTTGGTTATTCCACCACTAGCAAAGCCTATAGAGTGTTTAACAAAAAGACTATGGTGGTTGAAGAGTCTATGAATATTGCATTTTATGAGTCTAGTAAACTTGATCTTGGGAAATGTTCTCTTATTGATAATCTTATAAGTAACTTTGAGAAGTTGGAGCTTAATTCAATACCAAAAGAAATTGTTGTTGATCATAAAGATAATAAGCCATCACAAGAAGTTGAAGAACCTCAACCAAAATAAGAGGAAAACAAAGCTCAAAAACTATCCAAGGATTTGAGATACTCCAAGAATCACCCAAAAGATCATATCATTGGTGAGACATCTAAGGGAGTAAGTAGTAGAGCTCAATTATATGCTCTAAATAATAATCTTGTTTTTGTTTCTTAAATTGAGCCAAAATCTATTGATGAGGCTCTTGATGGTGAGAGTTGGGTGATTGCTATGCAAGAGAAACTCAACCAATTTGAGAGAAAAAAAAGTTTGGAAACTTATTCCTAGGCCTAAGGAACACCCGATTATGGGATACAAATGGGTGTTTAGGATATGTTAAATGAGCAAGGTGTTATTACAAGAAACAAAGCTAGATTTATTGTAAAGGATTACAACTAAAATGAAGGCATTGATTGTGATGAAACCTTTGCCCCCGTAGCAAAATTAGAGGCCATTAAGATTCTTTTAGCATTTTCATGTCACATAAATTTTAAGCTTTTTCAAATAAATGCGAAAAGTGCATTTCTAAATGGTTTCATTTAGGATGAAGTTTATATTAAATGACCTTTAGGTTTTGAGTCTCATGCTTTTCCAATTCATGTTTTCAAATTAACTAAAGCCTTATATGGTTTAAAATAAGCTATAAGGGCTTGGTATGAAAGGCTTAGTTCATTTATTTTACAAAATGATTTTGAAAAAAGCAAATTGAGACTACTTTATTTGTGAAAAGGCACAACAAGTAGACACTCATTATGCAAATATATGTTGATGATATTATATTTGGTGCTACTAATGAATCTCTTTATGAAGAATTATCTATGTGTATGACTAAGGAGTTTGAGATAAGCATGATGGGTGAGCTCAAGTTCTTCCTTATTCTTCAAATCAAGCAAACCATAAGGGCTTATTCATCAACCAAGCCAAGTATATAAAGGATCTATTCAAAAGGTAGGGATGGATGCAAAGTAGCAAAAACCTTAATGAGTGGAACTATTAAGCTAGACAAGGATGAATAAAGTAAGCCCATTGATGAAAAGAAGTATAGAGGTATGATTGGCTCTCTCCTTTATCTTATCGTATCTAAACCTGACATCATGTTTAGTGTTTACTTGTGTGATAGATTCCAATCTTGTTTTAAGGAATCTCATATGAATATCGTTAAAAGAATTCTTATGTATTTGCATGGCATATTGCGTTTAGGACTTTGGTATCCTTAGAATTCATCTCTTAGTCTTCTTAAGTATTTGGATGCGGATTATCTTGATAGTTTGATGGATAGGAATAGCACTTCTAGAACTTGTCAATTCATATGTGAATATTTAGTTTCTTGTTTTAGCAAGAAGTAAGTTCCAGTTGCCTTATCCACTACCGAAGCAAAATATATGGTGGTGGGTTATTATTGCAACCAAGTTTAATGGCGGTTAGTTATTATTGCAACCAAGTTTTTTGGATTAAACAACAACTCAAGGATTATGGTAAATATG
The DNA here is from genome assembly GCA_949677035.1 of Omphalea diandra. Lineage (NCBI taxonomy): Eukaryota > Viridiplantae > Streptophyta > Magnoliopsida > Malpighiales > Euphorbiaceae > Omphalea > Omphalea diandra. The sequence goes on along the minus strand of CATIWR010225645.1, from coordinate 43,795 downwards.
TTGAGCACACTCTTATCAAATGTGATAATACAAGTACAATAAATCTTTCAAAGAATTCCATCTAACATTTAAGAACCAAGCATATTGATATTAGACATCATTTTTTTGGAAATCATGTCCAAAATGGTAATGTGGTGTTAGAATTTATTGACACCACTCACCAACTTACAAATATTCTTTAATGAAGAAAGAATGAACTTTATTAAGAGGGATCTAGGGATGCTAGATGGAAGTTCCCTAGGGTGAAAATTGATCTCACTCTATGTACTTCACTATACTTGTCTATATTAATTCATCGTTTGATATGATTGGTGATTGCATGATAACTTATTGTGTTGAATGTTGTAGATGTGTTAATTCATAGTGTATTTGTGCTTTTTAATGCCAAATTGCTTAAAGTAATCATCATAATATTATGTTAATTACATCAAGTTTGGGCTAATGTTTCTTTCATGTTTTTTCAAAAATGCCTTGTAATTTGCAACCAGGATTTACAATTAACAGTCACTACTTATAAATCTTCTTCAACCTTCAAAACTTTGTTAATTTGTTGTAGCTATTTATGATCGTCATCACAAAATTTTTTAAAAATAAAATTTATTAATCATTTACTATGTTCTTTCTTTCCCAAGGAAATCTTAATCGTTACTCAGAAATTTCATAAATAATGATTGTGATAAGCATTTAGCGATCGCGATATGCTATAACCACTGGGCATTGATTGACTTGACAATCAAATGGTGCCTCTACATTCAATGCTCTTTTGATTGTCTTATAACCATTTCCACCTATTCTCTTCCTATTTAAGTCTCAGTCACGCCCCTTTATTCCACTTTTATCATCTTGTTCATCATACCTCTCATCTCTTTTCAATTTCTCACATACATTCTCTTTTCCTCCACTCTCATAGAACCTAAAAAACTCACAAGCTTAAAAAAAGGGAAGGGTGTTGTCCAACCTCAAGGCCCTCTTTCTTTCCATCTCATGAAGGGTTTCACAAAGGAAAAGATGGAGAAATATAAGGCCAACACCAAAAGATCATCCAACCCATCAAAATACCCTCCTCTTTCATTCTCAAAACTTTTGGCATTCTAACTCTTATATGCATACTTTGGGATCCTATGGGGTAAAGAAGTAAGAGATAACTCATACCTCTAAATGAAAGAGGCTAGTGATTGAAAAAGGCACCTAAGAGCCCATTATAGCTTCAAGATTCCAGGTTAAGTCAAAATCCAAATCTTCTTCCATCTCTCTCTCTTCCATCAATAAGAAACTTAACACGGTGATGAGAATGATCAAGAGAAGGTTATTTCTTCTTTCTTACTTACATAGTGACTTGGTTGAACTTGAAGAAAAGGTTTGTGCTACTTTATATCATCTTCCTAATTTTAAAGAATGCGAAGACATCTAAGAAGCAAAATGTGACCAAGAGGAAGAAGGAGATAGAGCCCAAGGGGGAAGAGATGAAGAATTCATTGAAGATAGTGATGATGATGATGATATCTCTCTTGTTCATTTTTTGTTTTTAACCTTTCTATTTTAATTTTGGCCTAAGTGTGTGATCAAACATATTTATATGTTTGACTTGTGTTTTTTTAAAAAGTTTAAAGTATGTTCTTTCTATGGCTGATTAATGCAAATTTAGTTCCATGAATGATGTTTAATCTTTAGTAAAAATTCTAATTATGTTACTCAAATTCTTAATTGATCACTATCATATTATTATAATTATCCCTATCATTGTATTGCTTGTCATTGACCTTTCCCTCTTTTTGATCTTGATGAAGGAGGAGAGCTTGCATGTCATTAGTTGAGGAAGAGTATAAATTGAGGGGGAACATTTCAACCATTTCAATTTGTTAATCATTTCAACTTCACACACTCTATAATACACTTATGCATTTTTTGTCCATTGCAAATTCAATCAAAGTTTTCAAAATAAAAAAGGGGAAGATTGTTAGACTTGGTTGGTGAAACCTAAGTCAAAACTCTCTTTTCATCTTAACAATGTAGATTGATAAGTCTAAACATCCATTTCAAGTGTTGATCTTATAGATATTTAGCTAAGATTGCATTAGAATTTGAATGGAAACCTTAGTCTCAAAGAATGAAATTTGCATCCTAATTTGCAATCATGAATTAGAAGGTCACGATTATTATCTTACAAAAGAGTTGGATAAATTTGGGTAGACGATGTCATGACATATGTCGCATCTAGTGTCGCAATAACTACTTTTTTATTTACTTAGAGTGAATCAAGTCTTCAACCAGATTGTCCCAGGTGTCCCAAATAACCTTTGGAACATTAGAATTCATGGTAGTGAAATAATGGTCGAGACCATGATTTTGGTGAAACAACACCTCCATTTGGGCAAACGATTTTGCAATGATTATCGAGTCTATAGAGAAAAAGTAGAGACTATAACTTTCACTCTTACTCAAGGGATGTAATGGTGATTTTGCTTGAAGAACCAATGGTCTTATGCCATATGGACTAGCTATTACACAAAAATGGGGTTCTTTATTGCGATTGAACAAAATTCAGTGTTATATGAATATTGTGTCCACGATTATATAGTCTTAACCATGAATTTCATCTGACAAGCATTAAATGTAGGATTTGCCTAGCATAATTTGGAGATTTATATAACGTATCTTTGCTGGTTGGAGCCTATAAATACACCACCAAATGAACTTGAATACAAAAGAACAACATTCATTATAGCCAAACTCTTACAAATTTATTTCTCAAAGCATTCAATTGTTGTTTTATGTGAACATTACTATTAGGTTTGGGTTTGAGAGTTAGCCTTTGATTGTAAAACTCTTATTCAGGTTGAGTGTTAGCTTTGTGAAACACTAGTAAGGTTGTATGTGAGCCTTTGTAAAAATACTATTTGTAAAGTGAGGTGTGAGCTTTAAAAATCATTAGGCATTAGTGAAACACCTAATTGGAAGAATTGGGGAGTGGATGTAGGGTTGATTAATACTCAAACCACTATAAAACTTATTATATTATATTTTTCTTCTACTTCTTCTATTTCTTGCTTAATAAACATTCCCCTCTAAAATTCAAAATTTCCCATCAATTTAAGTCCCTTTCTTGGTGCACAAGGGCCAATAAGAAGAAATGAAGTAACTTTTTTCATTTTGACACATTTTACAAATCTTTTGAAGCATAAAAAACAAATCTCTTATGAGCCAAACAACTAACCCAAGTGAATGTAGAGTAGTCATCAACTAGGATAAATGCATAATGTTTACCAACAAGACTAACATTTCTTATAGGTTGTTACATGTGAAACTTTTGCAAATGCACAAATCATTTCAAGTAAAGTAATGAAAAGTAGAGATCGTTCCCATGAGGATTGAAATTCATAAGTACCAAAGAACTAAATTTTCCTATTACCTAGCAACCAAATTGTGGAAGAATAATTAATCTTAAATTAGAAAAATTTTAAAATAAACTAACAAAATATAGATTAAATGATATAAAACTCTTATGCATTGGTTTCTAGGGAATTCGGGTTACACCACAACACTCTTCACAATTTACACAAGAATTAATTTCTTAGGTGAATATATTATCCTTAAAGATGGATTTCCTAAATTACCCAACAATCATTTTCAAGCAAAATTAAGTCTATTTCTACTGAGATTGACAAAACTCAATAATAATGCATTAGGTTCTATGAATATCCTTTGAACATCTCTAGAGATTAACCTTACTATTATGGTATTAGTTTTATAGTTTAATGTATTATTACTAACCCTAGACTTCCACTTTCACTCTATGATCTAGTATCTCAACCCTTAATTATATTTGGTCATCATATACTCAAGTCATACAAGCTTAAATACATTAAATCAAGAAATCCAACACAATTGAAATGAAAATCTCGTTATGTAATCATGAAGAAATGTTGGGCTTTCAACCTAATTTCTAGAATAAGAAAGATACTTCATTGTAAGAAAAGAAGAAGAAACAAAATTGAACAAATCCATTGAAATTATAAGAAGAAAATCTTAAATAACAATCTTACCCTAAAATAATGAATGCTAAGAAAAGCTCTCTAAGATATCCCTAATTCTCTAACAAATTTAAAGTAGATGATATATCCAAAATTCTCTCTCTAGATCTATCTCTCATCAACCTCGAATGAATATCCCATTAGGAGTCTTCATTGCTTAAAAGATAGCCTTTTTTTTGTGTTTAGCAAATTTGTTCTAGTCAATCTACATGACCTAATGCATGGCCTATGCAACTGCTCATACACTTAAATGTTGTTGTGATTCTGCACTGCTGACTAGTCAACTTTAGACTCTCACATGGTTATACACATGATCTATGCAATAACCCATGCAATACTACTATAAATTGCAATTTAGCTCTTTTATAAGAAATTCCTATGCAAACATAAAAGAGACATAAATTAAATTATTCCGGAATGAAAATGCTAAGAAAACTAGAAAAATTCCTAATTCCTAACCTAAAATTATGTACAGTAAGAATTCCCATCAAACTCTCCCAAACTTAGAGTTTTGCTTGTCCTCAAGCAAAGAAAGAAATCAAAGAAGAGAATGTTTCAATTCAACAATTGCAATCCTTTGAACTTAGTAAAATTCCATAACAAATTAAACAACCAACACTCATAAGAAAATTAGAGACATTTGAATCCATTTTCAAAACATTATAAGCAATTTTCTAGTACAAATCAACTAAGAAATTCAGAAAAATCACAATACACCTTTTTCTTTATTAATGTAATTTAAAATTAAACATAATACAAGTTAGTATTGTCAAAACTTTTCATAACATTATGTTATACTAAATTCGATAGGCAAGTACATATAATCAAACTCCACTAATATAATTGCACATTTAATCAAGGATCAAAAGGTCTTTATTAGCTTGTAACGTGGTTAGAGTTAATGACTTGCCAAAGAAAAGGATAAAAGGTACAAGCAAGAGAATTCTAAGAATTAAGACAATTAAGTAACACTAAAAATTCTCATATGTTCTCAAAATTTATGAAGTTTTCAAACCCTTCATTCTTTATTTTTTACTAACAATCACTCATTTTATCATATTTCCACACAAAACTTAAGCAAATCATTAACATAATGCACCTCATATAAGAATTGTGAGCTCCAAACAATTTAAGAATTAAACTCAAAAGACTTCATAACTCTTAACTTTTCCTCTTTATTTTTTTCAAATATCAAACCCTTATACATATGCTCAAATATGCAATCAAGAATCAAACACTTGCACATATGATCAAATATACAATCAAGAAGGAACTTTAACTTTCTCAACAAACATAATGGAAATTCTAATGCCACTTAAAATTTTCAATTCTAAAATTCTCTTGGTGAGTAAGCCATAATATGGGCTATATGGTAACAAGGTTGAGGCTACCAATAAAAAGGCTTATATACACTCTTAGAGTGTATTTAAAGGCTAAAAAAGGGGTGCAAAGGATAAACATTGATAGGGTATGGATGGAGCTAAATAAGTTAACATAAAGAATGCCTAAATCATTTCCTTGATCAATTGTGGATTAATATTTTACCTCAAAAGATTGCATACCTTGTTCTAGAATTATCGAAAAAGTTTTTAACAAACTATCATGCACATGTTTGAATTTAAACATTCAATCATTTCATAAGTGTAATGATTCATGCAATTTTCTTAATCAAATTATATAGGTCAATTGCTCACACTGTTTATCAAACTTCTTCAAATGTCTAAATTCCCATATGAGAATATCATGCCCAATTTACTATAAGAATTTAACCAATCAAAATTTTCATAATAATTGCATTGATCAATATTCAAATTTCATTCTTCTTTACTTTTTGAACAACAATACTCTAAGAAAGTAGGAGCGCTATTAACAATAGAATAAATAAATTTTAATCGAAGAATAAACTAAATAATTTCTAAACAAAAGAATCATATACTTTCTAAAAGAATTGAAAAAAACAAATCTAAATAAAAGAATCCTATACTTTCTAGAAGAATTAAAAGGAGCACATTTTCCTATTCTATGCTCCTCCCCCAAACTTAAAGACAACATTATCCTTAATGTTTGGAGAAATGGGAAAATGAAAAACTAAAAATAAGAAAATAAAAACTCCACTTCCATGTTTCATGTCTTAATTGAATATAGGAGGTGACTGATTTTTGCAGTGTTCTTCTAATTCACCCATTCACTTGGTGTGTTTGATCCATTTGGGATGAACAATTTGGAATAATGGTGCACAGGCTGTTGCATGGTCCATGAACCTGGAATTTCAATTTCAAAATGTCTATTATTATCGTTTAGTCCAAAACAAAAATTAGTCCCTATAAACAACATGAAATTATTGATACAATGATAGTTCATTTATCTTTTCATTTCACACTTTTCACAACCCAAATGCCACCACTCATAAAAGTGCATAATTTATAATACTTATTTGAAGCAATAGTATTATATATGTAATATGCACACTATGAATAGCAGGAAAATAATTAGGTTACCTGCTCTCTGAAATTCTAGTCATTAACTCAAATGACAAATGATCCTTAGCATCATATGTAATAGAATACATTTTAAGCAAGATTACTATTAACTACTAGCATATATTTGTTACATATGCATAATCCCACTAATTTTCTATTGTGTCAAAACTCAATAGTTCATTTGGAAATTGAATAATTCATATACAATTTACTATACAACTATTGTCATTTCATAAATAAAATGTTAGTAGTTGAATCAAATCAAAACTACTAAATTCCTATCAACTCATTTATGTCGCCTTTCAATTACCAAATTCGCATTCAAATACAAAATATATAGTGACAATGGTCTCATTGAAATGAGGAAATTCTGCATGGACAGACTGAAATTTCAATCACACAATCACAAATTTCTATTACACAAAATATAATTTGTGTGAATCAATATTTTAGCTTATGTCCCTACTAATTCAAAATCAAAATATATACTAAATTTCATATCCTAAATCAATTAAGCCTACATCAAAATCAAATTACTCCATAATATCCATAAGTCATAAAAAGAACACATAAAATCCATCATAGCATCAATTCAACCCATTGTTCAAAAATTCAATTAAAAATAATTAAAAGAAAAGAAAAGAAACTCCTCTTTGCTATAAGTGGTGGTGATATTAACCCCATAAAAGCAAAGAAACTACTTATGTATTATTCTCGCCCTCATGTCCAATTCTTGAATCCACACTACTAGTTGGGTATATGGGGTTTTAGGTGTCTCCTCTTTCTCCTCCCGCTTGACATAAATCTCTCCATGCACTGGAACAAATTTGTCATTTTCCTTATTGCAAATTTGAGCTTGTAGTAGGTAAGAATGGTTGAGATATTCAATCGGTGTCATTAGTGCCAATTTGTAATATTGATACCTAAAACTTTGATATCCTTTGGCGATGGAAGTAGCCATAAACCCAACCATAATTTTTCTTTTTATGGTTATGGCAGCTGCCATCATGTGTTGGAATATCCATACACCCCAATTTGGTTGCTTATTTTTCATAAGACACCATTAAATGAATAAATCATTTTGCAAAATCTAACTTGTATTTTTTGTCGTTGTAAACAAGGTATAAACAAAAAGGCGATGAATGTATCAAAAGGCCAAGCTCTTTATTTCAAGCGACTTTGATCTTCCTGCCATAAAAGTTGATTCCTTTGTTGTGATTTCATCCCAAAAGACCTAGTCATTGTACTTTGATGATGGGGTTTGAAGGCTCTCTTTAGGAAAATAAAAAATAAGGTTGAAGAAATCGAATAGTACTTGCTAGTTTTCTCCAAATAGTGGACAAGTGAACCATTTTGGTTGGCCATCATCTCCAATATGGCTTGGTGTTAAGGTGGTAAAGAACTCGAGTGTAATTCTTATAAATAAGCTAAGTATCACTTCTATGAACCAACATAGATTGACCCTCCTAACAGATGGTCCACCTCTTTTTTTAGAAAGAGAATCTCTAAAGTCTGGCCACAATAAAATTTATTGCCTTAAAACCCTTCCTTTTCAATTTTTGGTACGTCTCTACTTATGCCTCATCGAGGAATTCGAGGTATGGTTTGAATGGTTCCTTCGGTGGCAGTGGTGGTTACTGTATCTCTGATCAGAGTTGGTGCGGTCTTCATAGTGGGTTGATAGAGAAACTCTTTCTAATCTCTACTTCTTTGCTACTTGTTTCACTCTCAGTATGGTGGAAAATGGTTGTTAAAGAAAGTGGAATGGAAGGGACAAAATGGTTATAGCAGATTTGGGAAAATGGGAATGTGAGGTGTGAGTTTTAAAAGGAAATTTTAAGGAGGAGAGAATATGGTCATTAGGGGAATGGGTTTGAGATTTGGTGTGGTGATGTTGTGGCTATGGGAAGTGACTAGTATGATGGGTAACAGTTAGGAATGGTAGTGTCGATTAGGATAATTGAAGGGAATATAATGTTCCTTTAGGGTTTAATAGAGGAAGTTGATGCATTTTAAACTTTAAAAATACCTATTTTGTTCCATGATCACAACAAAAGCCCATCTTTCATTAAAACACTAAAGGCCCATTCCTTTAAAACAAAGCACCACCTTAAATTCTTTTGGCCTAAATTCCATTTACAACCCAGATTACTTCTCAACCCAGTTCATTGCATTGAAGCCTAGTTTGTCCCCTTCCTAACCCATCTTCATTCAACATCAAACCCATCACTTCTTTTCCATTCCTTCCTTATTACTATTTTGCATTCCTTACATGGCCCATGGCATGTCACATGCACCTAGAACTCCAACATTTATTTATTTATTTAATAACCTACAAACAAAATTAAACTAAAATTTATTCCATTACTAAAATTAAATAAAATGGCAAAATCTTATGATTAATTCTTCCCATTTATGACTAAAACTCCTTTGAAATAAAAATTTTACAAATCCTAACAAACTAATATGCAATTTATACTTAAAATTAAAATAAAATAAATTGAAACTAAATTGATTAGAATTCATTGCATTGCCTCCCAACTAGCACTTATTTATAGTCATTAGCTCGACTTTCCTTAAATTTTATTTTGTTGGAGTATTAAGGAAAAGAACATCTCCTGTTTGGATTGTCTCTCCACAGAAGTAAGGCTTGGCTCACTGTCCATTTACTTTAAAGGTGTGTCCATTTATTCCTTTCAATTCTACAGCTCTAGGCAGAAACACTTGTACTATTGTAAATGGCCCAAACCAACGTGATTTTAACTTTCTAGGAAAGAGTTTTAGTCTAGAATTGAATAATATAACCTATTGTCCTACTTTGATTGAAATTTAATGAATATGCTTATCATGCCATAACTTCATTTTCTCTTCGTAAATTATGGTACTCTCATATGCATTCATTCGAATTTCATCTAGCTCATTGAACTGAAGTTAGTATTTTTCTCTAGCCTATTTGACATCAAAATTTAGCAACCTAATAGCCCAATACGCCTTGTGCTCTAATTCCATAGGAAGGTGGTAGGCTTTTCCAAATTCTAACCTACAAAGAGACATGCCAATGGGTGTTTTGAATGTTGTTCTATACACCTAAAATGCATCATTAAGCTTCTATGACCAATCTCTTATGGAATTTGATACTATCTTCTCCAAGATGTGCTCCAACTCCCTATTTGAAATTTCCACCTATCCACTTATCTATGGATGATATGGGGTGGCAATCTAATGTGTGACTCCATACTTCTTGAGCAAAGTGTCAAACTATTTATTAGAGTTCCACCATCACTTATAATAGCTTTAGGCAACTCGAACATTGAGAAAATAAATTTCTTGAGAAACCTAGTCACCACCTTAGCTTCATTTGCTAGTGAAGCAAATGCATAAACTCATTTAGACACATAATCCATTGCAACTAGGATACAGAATTGCCTATAAGATATGGTTCAATGAAATTGATACCCCAGACATCATATAATTGCACTTCAAGAATGCTATTCAACAACATTTGTTAATGTTTCGATATGTTACTCGCCCTTTGGTAATGATCACGAAAATGTATGAACTTCCATGTGTCTTCAAACATGGTAGGCCAGTAAAAACCACTTTGTAGGATCTTTGCAATTATTTTAATGATGTTGAAATGTCCACTATTCTTTAGAGAATGATAATGTACTAAAATACCATGAATTCCTTCCTTAAGCACATACCTCTTGATAGGTCCATCAACACAATGCTTGTAAAGAAAAGGCTCTCCAAAAAATAATGTATGCAATCTGCTAGAAACTTTTTCTTTTGCTAGTATGACATATTTGTAAGTATGATTCCACTTACAATGTAATTGACAATGTCTGTGTACTAAAGTGTTCTAATATTAAGCACAAAAAGTTACTCATTTAGGAATTCTTCCTTGTTTTCTTGGCTACTATTTCCACTTTCTTGAGGTTGAATTTGCAATAAGTGATCAATAATAGCATTCTCAGTCCCTTTTTTATCCTGATTTCAAGATCGAATTCTGGCAATAAGAGTACCCAGCATATGAGACAAGGCTTGGCATTGTTCTTGCTCAATAAGTACTTAATTGCAGCATGGTCTTTATACACTATGACCAAATATGACCTAAATTTATTAAATGCATACACTATGGCCAATAGCTCTTTCACCATAGTGGCATAATTCACGTGGGCTTCATTGAGTGTTTCGCTAGCATAATAAATCATGTGCATTCGCTAGTCCTTTTTTAGCCCAAGACTACACTAATGGCGTAATCACTTGCATCACACATGAGCTTAGATGGTTAGCTCCAATCCGAGACTACTATGATAGGTGCCAAAATTAAGGCTTCCTTTAACCTATAAAAAGCATCAAAACATTCTTGGTCAAAATTAAATGCAACATCTTTATTAAGCAAGTTACAAAGAGGCTTTATAATTTTTGAAAAATCCTTAATAAAGCAACGATAAAATCCTGCATGATCAAGGAAACTCCACACTCCCTTGACTAATGTAGGTAGAAGTATCTTCTCTATAATCTTTATTTGTGGTCCATCAACCTCTACACATTTTGCGGGCACTTTGTGACTAAGTACCACACCTTATTGGACCATAAAGTGGCATTTCTCCTAATTCAAGACTAGATTTATTTCTTCGTATCACTGCAAAATTATGAAAAGATTAGCTAAACATTCATCAAAAGAATCTCCAAAAATTAAAAAATCATCTATAAAGATTTTCATAGTTTTTTTAACCAAATCATTAAAAACTGTCATCATACACTGTTGAAATGTAGTCAGTGCATTAGTTGCCTTTTTCTCCCCTTTGTCTTTTCTTGATATCCTCATTTTTCTATATCCTTTAGATCTTTTCCATTTAAAGGGATATATTGTCTAAGATCTTTCCTCATTTTTGAATGGATAACTATATCTTCCAAAAACATATCAAGCTGAGAATAACAACTCTTATTCAAATAAGGAAGAGGTTTTACATATTGCCTTATGATAGGAGTCATTTTAGTATATATTTTTAAGTTAGAAATTAGAAGTTTTCTTTATTTTTATAGTATTTTATTTTAGAATAGTTAATTTTTCATTTTTTTATGCTTTCATAGGAAATTCTAAAAAAAAAAGATTTAAATTATAGTTTTTAATAATGTTGTATGGATGTTGTGTTGTTGACCATGTAGTGGCACAAAGTTGACCAGTTAGCAGACACAAATTTGGGTTTAACAAATAAGTGTGTGGTCTGTTGCATGACACATGCATCAAGCCATGCAAGGCTTTGGAACTAAATTCTAAAATGCAATGTGGGCTACCTTTTAAGATTAAGATTTAGCCTATTTGGATAGAGATTCCTGAGCCAAAAAAAAAAAGTCGATTTTTAGGAGAAAAAATGGATCCAACATCTATACCAATTAAAAAAAAAGATTTTATAAAGATTTAAAGAGTTTTTTCTTTAAGGGTTTTCATTGCTTTTATTAGCAAGACTATTCTTCTAAGTATTCTTCTATTGAATTCAATGGATTCATTCTTCTGATGAACTAATTCTTCCACTCTAAGGATTAGGATAAGAGCCTAATATATATTTCATGAATATATGAAGTGACTTTGTTTCAATTGTGTTCGGGGTCTTGATTTAATATGTCTTGATTTAGTATGTATGAACAATTATATATGTGCAATATTTGAGATTCTAGATGATGGAGCGAGAGTGGAAGTCTAGGATTAGTCCTAACATATTAAACTAGGAGATTGAGACCATGATAATAGGCTCAACTTTTAGAGATATTCAAGGATTATTCATGAACCTTAATGCATTGTTATTGAATTTTGTGACCTCAAGAGTAGGCATAATTTTAGTAATAATAGACTTAATTTTGCTTGAGAGAAATTAATGGGTAAATTAGGAAAATCTATCTTCAAGCACAATCAATTTCAATTGAAACAATTCTTTTGATATTTTTATGGAATGGTAATGTGATATACCTGAATTCCTTAGAAATCATTGCCATAAGAGTTTCTTTTAATTAAATCTCATTTTTATTTAGTTATATTTCTAATTTCAATTTTTAGTTATTTTCTTCTTGATTATTCGATGGCTAGATAATAAAAAAAATTAAGACTTTATTAGCTCATGTGAAATTCAATCCTCGTGGGAATGATCTCTACTTATCATTATATTACTTTAGCAATTTGTGTGCTTGCAGGGTACATATGTTACAAGTTTTTGGCATTGTTGCCAAGGATTGATTTTTCATAATATCAATTTCACTTAAAAATTCTATAGATGTAGTTTTAAATTCTTCATTTTTTGTGAGTTTAATTGTGATTTATCTCTTTGATAGATGAAGCTTTTAGTGTATGCCATGTTCAAAAAGTCTAGAACTATTTGAATTTGATCCTGAGATTGAATGCACATTTCTCATTCAAAGGCAAAACCAAAAACAAAAAGGGAGTTTGCTTACATATACAATGGCTAATTAAAGAAAACCATGAGTTTTGCAAGAATTTACCATGTCGTAAACATAAAAAGGCTCAGTCAAGCACTGTAAAACATATCATTACCAACAACAATTTTGAGATCAAATTGACAATTATCTGGATGATGCAATAAAACATATTTAGGGGTCAAGCTACTGAGGATCTAAATGCCCATATCTCTAATTTCTTAGAAATATATACAACCTTTAAGATTAATAGGGCAAATGATAATTTAATTTGATTATGATTATTTCCCTTCTCTTGAGAAATAAAGCTAAAAGGTGGCTAAATTCTATGGCATCTAACTCATTTACTACTTAGGATTTCTTAGCAAAATATTTTCCATGGGGTAATGCCACATAATTAAGGAAAACAATTTCAAATTTTCAATAAGATGGGTGAGAAATTATATGAAGCATAAGAGAGGTTTAAGGAGTTGCAGAGAAGGTGGCCTCATCATGGTTTATCGAATTGGTCAATGGTCTAAACCTCTTATAATGGGCTTAACCATTTGATACACATTATTATTGATGTTGCAAGGAAAATCAACTGATGAAGCATATGCATTATTAAAAGAGATGACCCTAAACAACTACCAATGCGTAAGCAAAATTGGGATCAACAAAAGGGTTACGAGTGTTCATGACATTGACACCTATACCATGTTAAATCCCAAAATGGATACTCTTACAAAGAAAAAAAGGTGTGAGTATGCATGTAATTAATACCTCAAGGTTAAATTATGAATGGTGTAGAGTACACATAAGTACCGAATGCCAAGTGGGGAGTCCTTTTGCTTAAAATTATGCCAAGCATAGGGAATATGTTTTCAAGTTCAATAGGTAACCCAACAATCCATATTCCAACACCTACAATCTCAAGTGGAGGAATCATCTTAACTTTCATAGAGTAATCAAGACAATCAAGCTAAGCCTTCTCACCATTCTAGTTTTCCTCAATGACAACAAGGTGGAGTTTCGATAGCTTAACCAATCCAACAAGAGAAGTAATTATGAGATATGAAAAGGTTCTTGATTGAGAAATTTGAAAAGGTAAAGACCAAGCTAGACAAGCTTGAATTAAGGGTTAACCAAATTGAGCAACACAACTGATATTTGGAGATGCAAATTAGGAAATTGGCTGACACTACCAATACAAGAATGCAAGGTACACTCCCTAGCAATCTTGAAATTAGCCCAAAAGAACAATGCAAGACAATTACTTTGAGAAGTGGCATAGAGATACTTTGCCCCTGACACAAGCATAAGGATGAATGTATGAAAACAACCCCTAAAATTCCTAAAATCTCAGTTCACGAAACTGAAGAAACAACCTTAAAATTCAGTCTGAATGAGAAAGATAATACGAAGGAAGTTAAAGAGGAAGAAGGAAGTAAGCCTACACCGGTAAAACCTTAAGTTCCACCCATTCGTTTTCCTCATTGATTGAAATCGTATAAGTTTGGGAAGCAATATGTTATGTTCTTAGAGATTTTTAAGCAAATTTATGTTAATATTCCATTTGTCAAGGTCTTAGCACAAATGCCAAAACATGTAAAATTTCTTAAACAATTTGATCTAACAAGAGGGAGTTGGAGCAATTTGAGACCATAGCTCTCTCCGTAGAATGTAGCGCCATAATCCAAAACAAGCATCCATCAACACTTAGGGTTTTAGGGTGTTTCTCTATTCCTTGCCAAATTTCTAATTGCAATTTAATAGAGCATTGTATGATTTAGGTGCTAGTATTAGTCTAATGCCTCTTTTTATTTGTAGAAAATTAAAGCTTAATGAGATCTATCCAATTACGGTGACATTGCAATTAGTGGATCACACTATTAAATACCAAGTTAGAGTGGTAGAGAACATTCTCATGCAAGTTTTATACTCGTAGATTTCATTATGTTGTATATAGATGCAGATGTGGACATGCCATTAATCCTTGAAAGACTCTTGTTGGCAATCGTGTTGATGTGAAGAATGGGAAGCTAACTTTAAAAGTGATGGGAGAATCATTGGAGTTTAATATTTTCAAAGTAATAAAACAACCTTCTCACGTTGAAGATTGCAATAAGGTGGATGCAGTTCATGAGCTAGTTTAAGAGGTTTCTCAAAATGAGCATCCTAAGGATCCATTTGAAACTTGGTTGATTCAAAAAGCATCACCATTGCATGAGGACCATGAAAATACAACCTAATTTTTAGAAGTAACTCCTCCATTTAAAGATTACAGGTTTGAAAATTTAAGACAAGGTATGACTTTCCCTTCAAATAAAAAAGCTCTAATTCTATAGCCAAAACCTCTTACTCTTCATTTGAGATATGTATCCAAGGTGATGCTTATGAAAATGTCTGGATATATGAGAAGAAAGACAAGTTATGGCAAGCTAAGCAATTTCACAAGCCCTTACTTTAAGTTGGACAATAGGTGGTGCAAGTTTTACCTTATAGAGTTGTAGAATTGCAAGAAAATGGTGTTAAAATGTTCAAAGTGAATAGCCAACATTTGAAACCGTCTTTCTGTGATGAAGCATTGCAAAGTGGAGAAATTCTTCTTCTAAATTCACTTTTAAGTTGAGAATTTATGGAAAAAGTTAAGCTAATAACTTTAAACAAGTGTTTGTTGCGAGGCAACCCAATTGTTTATTTTATTTCAATCAATTAAGTTTGTTTATTTCTAGTTTTGCATGTTATTTCTTATTTTCAATTCTTAGTCAGTTTAATGTTTAAATTCTTAGAAATTTAGTAGTTTTCACATTTAATTCTTAGTTAGATTATTATTTTTTTGTTTAATTTGAATTAAGTTAGATAAATTTGATTAATTATAGGTCATTTTGGGAGCAATGGTCATGGGGCACTAGCAACATATGTAATTATGAATGGTGCAACATTTTGAAGGTGCAAAAATAGAAGAAAATACTGAAATTTAGTTGCAGACATGTTGCATGTAGAAGAGAATAACAATTCACTTAAAATACCCATCTTGTTCTCCTCCTAACCCTAACACATACAAACTGTAAAATTTATTCATAGTTGCCTCCCCCCTTCTCCTAACCTACCCACTTTCTCTTTCCTCCAAAAAACACACAAATCTCATCATGCCCATCACCAAAATAGTTGCAAAAAGAAATCTAATTGGTTATTTGGCTAGCACTTCTTTGAAAAAAAAATTGAAGTCACCATATAATGGTGAGCTTAGATCGGATTGACAATAAGTTGCAATAAGTTTTTTTGTGCATATAGGATTTTTCCAACAATAACATCTACCAATAAACCCGTGGTTTTAAAAAAAATTTGCTTTTTTAAATTTAATTTCTATTTTTCTTTTTTTCTCTATTTGTATTGTCTTCTATTATTTTTTATTTTTTTGGTACTATTATTTTTGGTATTTTGTGTTTAAAACTATTGCAAGTTTAGAATTGGTATTTTAAGTAATTTTACTTTGAAATATTTTATATTTAAATGTTGTAGGGTTTGACTTAGTAATCTGGTTCCATTTTGTGATTTTTGAATGTTTGGGTGTTTTGGGTAATCTAGTGTTTTATTTATTTAAGTACTTGTTAAAAATTTTTAGATATCAATTATTTCATTTTTTTTACTGTTAATTATGTCTACTGAGTTAATTTGTTTATTCAATTTTTTTTTCTGTGAATTATGTCTACTGAGTTAATTTATTTAGTAATATTTTTTTAATTTTTGGTGGATGCAATTTTGAGAAGAAAAATATTTTGATTGTGAAAATTATGCTTATTGAATTCCAGGTGCAAGAACTTTGAAAAAAAAAATAGCTATTGTGGTTGCTAAAAATTTTGGGTATTTAACTTTGATTTTTAATTATATTTTTCATGAATTAGAATGTGTTTTTGAAGATATTGCTAAATTGTGATTGTTAAGAGTTCTGTTATGATGAAGTGGTTGATTTGCAGGTGAAGAAATTATAGAATTATATTGTGATTAAATTCCATAAACTAATAATAGTTCTCAGTGTGTGGAAATATGGATTTGATAATTAGATTGAAATTTTCATTTGGCAGTTGTATTTTTTGTGAACGAAAATATATTTTTGTGGATTTGGGTGCATTTGTGGTTATTGAAATTTTTGTGAATTGAGATATTGATGTGCAAGTGCCTGAGAATTTTTTTTGGATTATCTACATACCACAGACATACTGCTTGATTTAATTCCAGGTGCATGGTTTGTGGCCTACTGATTCATGTACCTTTGTTAGGTTTTGTTTCATATCCACCTAAATTGTTTGTTTATTATTTTTCTATTTTGTGTTAATTTTATTTGTGTTGATTTACTATTGAAGGAAAGCTAAAACATGGCAATCGATTTTATGAAATGGATAATTACAAAAATTCAGAATTAGCACCAAGACAAATCCAAATCACATAAAAGGAAAGTATTTTTTTTTCTTTTGTCCTTGTAATTTTATTTTCCTTCCAAACATCGAGGACAACGTTTTGTTCAAGTTTAGAGGAGGGATTTTGAATGAATTTTTTCAATTTTTGATATTCTTTTGTGAATAAGATATTTGATTTATTCTTTTGTTTTGTAGATTGCATTCTTTAAGTAGGTTATTTGCTCTAAAAATAAAGTAGAATTGACTTGAGAGTGATCATTTCATGATTTGTAAATTTTAGAATTTTAGAATGCTTGTAATGGAACTATGCATGATCATTTTTGTTGAGAAATTTGGACATTTGAATAAGGTTGATAAAGTTTGATAAAAGATCCAAGTAATTTTTTGTTTAGATTGATTGAGAAACTTATTTGAATCATTACACCAATAAATTGATGACTTATTTAGATTCAATCATATGCATGCTAGTTTATTAAAAACTTTTCCACTAATTATAGAGCAAGGCATAAAATCTTTTGAGGACAAATACTAATTCACACTTGATCAAGGAAATGATTTAGGCATTATTTATGTTAATCCATTTAGCCCACATCATACCTTATCAATTTTTATCCTTTTCACCCCTTTTTGATCATGTAACTACACTCTAAAAGTCTATATAAACCTTTTTATTGGTATTCTTAACCTTATTACCATATAGGTCACATTATGACCTACCCACCAAGAGAATTTTAGGATGTGAGTGGCACAAGAATTTCCATTATGTGTGTTGAAAATTTTGAAATTTTCTTTTTGATTTTATATTTGAATTTATGTGTAAGTGTTTCATATTTGGGAGGAAAAAAAATTGGGATGTGTAATTTGTTGGTTATTTGGGTTAGTGTAAAAATATAAAAAAAAAATAGAAACAAAATGAGGAGAAGAAAAAAATTGAAAAAGAAAGAAAAAAAAAAGGAAAAAGTTAAGTGTGAAGTCTTTTGAGCTCTATTGCTTAAATTGTTAAGAGTTCATAAATTTATGTGAGATGCATTATGTACACAATTTACTCTTGAGCTTTGTGGTGAATTTGGACTGTTTGAGTGATTGTTGCTAAAGAATAAAAGACGGATGTGATTTAGATAAGTTGGAAAATTTTGTATTTTGATATGGGAATTTTTAATGTCACTTAATTATGTTCATTCTTAGAATTCTCTTGCTTATACATTTTATCCTCTTCTTTGGCAAGCCATTTTACTTTAGCTCCATTACAAACCAATAAAGACCTTTTGATCCTTGATGCAGTGTATAATTACATTAATTGAGATTGATTATGTGTTCTTGCCTATGGAATTAAGCATAACATTATTTTAGGAAGAGATTTGACAATGCTAACTTGTATTATGTTTGTTTTTAAATTGCATCAAAAGTGAAAAGGTGTATTATGATTTTTGCATATTTCTGGATTGATTTATGCTTGAAAGTTCTTGAAAAATTTTGAGAATGAACTTTAATATCATAAATTTTCCTATGAGTTTGATCGAGTTAGTTTATTATGGAGTTTTCTAAGTTCAAGGCTTTGTAATTGTGATTTCAGAAGTTCTCTTGTTATTTCTTCTCTTTACTTGAGGACAAGTAAAACACCAAGTTTGAGGGAGTTTGATAGTTGATAGGAGTCATTTTAGCATATATTTTTAGGTTAGAAATTAGAAATTTCCTTATTTTTATAGTATTTAATTTTAAAATAATTAATTTTTTGCTTCTTTTGTTCTTGCATAGGAAATTCTAAAAAAAAATAGCAAAATTATAGTTTTTAGTAGTGTTGCATGGGTTGTTGCATGACCTATATATCTGACCATATGGTGACACAAAGTTGACCAATCACGTTTAGTAAATAAGTGAGTGGGCTATTGCATTCCCATGCATTGGGCCATGCAAGACATCAAACCCATATTTTAAAATGAAATGCAGGCTGCCTTTTAAGATAGAGATTTGACCTATTTTGATAGAGATTCTTGGGTGAAAAAAGAGAAAATTTTTAGGAGAGAAAAATGGGACCAACATGTACACCAATTAACAAGAAGATTTTGTGAAGACTTAGAGAGTTTTTTCTTTAAAGGTTTTCAATGTTTTTTTTAACAAGACTCTTCTTTTAAAATTCTTCTATTGAATTCAATGGATTTTATCTTCTTTGTTTCTTTTTCTTCTTTTAGGATGAACTAATTTTTCAATTCTAGGGATTAGGGTGAAAGCCCAATTTTTATTTCATGAATTTATGAAGTGATTTTATTTCAATTGTGCTGAGTGTCTTGATTTAATATGTTTGAATTTAATTGATATTGTATGTATGAATAGTCATATATGTGCAATGTGTGATATTCTAAATGATGGAGTGATAGTGGAAGTTTAGGGTTAGTTCTAACATATTTAATTAGGAGATTGAGACCACGAGAATATGCTAAACTTCTAGAGATATTCAAGGATTATTTATGAAGCTTAATGCATTGTTATTGAATTTTGTGACCATCAGAGTAGACACAATTTTAGCAATAATAGACTTAATTTTTCTTGAGAGAGATTATTGGATAATTAGGATCTATCTTTAAGCACAACTCAATCCCAGTTGAAACAATTCTCTTGATACATTTGTGAAATAATATTATGGTGTACCAGCATTCCCTAGAAGTCATTTTCATATGAGTTTCTTTTGATTAAATCTCATTTTTATTTAACTATTTTTGCAATTTCAATTTTTAGTTATTTTCTTCTTGATCATTCGATTGCTAAATAATAGAAAAATAAATGAAATTATTAGTACTTATCAAATTCAATCCTCGTGGGAATGATCTCTACTTATCATTATATTACATAAGCGATTTGTGCACTTACAAGGGTTACATACACAACACCTTACTTGGAGTTCAATACATGCCTTTCTCATGGCATACTTTATCACTTGCATCCTTCTTCCTAAACTAGTAGTGAATTTATCTTCATTCAGGTGAACATCAAAGGTCATCTTTACTATTTCATGCTAAGGTTCCAGTAACTTAACAAAAAATAATTCCGACATGTAATTTTGACTAACTATATCCATAATTAATATTTTTGAAATTCATAAGCACAGTTATTAAAATAACACATATTACAAATTTGTAATTTTATTAGAGTCAGTAAAGAATTTTTTCTTTTCTAAAGACAGTTGAGGTTGAATAATTGCACAACTCTCTTTTCAAAGCATCAATCACTATAGCTAATACTCCATTTACTAATGATTTTTTATTGATATCTTCTTTTATAGACATATTAGCTGTTATTTAATCTTAAAATTTTTTAGCATTGCCAATCATGAAGGCTCTGCATAATTTATAGGCATTGCTAAGAGTGCTAGATGTACCAAATTTCATTATAAATCTAATAATAATTATCCATTCACTATCCTTTCATATGCATATATACTTTTCACAACCAAGGTTAAAAAAAAAGTTGCTAGATTAATAATAGAGCTCAAAAGATTATCTTTGGGCCTAATTAGAACTTAAAGTTTGTTAAACTCGATTCTTCAAACGATCCTTGGCAAATAAATTCCTTATACAAACTTAGGGATTCAGCCATCCCTACATTCATATTAGTTAGTCCACCCAAGTCCATATGAATGAGTTGAATAACTCTAGAGGCACTGACAAGATTTTTGGCTTTGAAGGAGGATTGATGTTGCTTCCCCATTTGACAAGGTCGACATGTCTTGTCCTCAATAAACTCGAGCTTTAAAAGATCATCTACTAGTTCTCCTTTGCAAAGGTTTTAGAGAAGCTTCATGCCTATATGTCCGAGTCTTTTATGTCAAAGCCAAGACTCATTACAAATAAAAATAAGACATTTGAAAGATTGGTTAGCTAAATTGTTTAAGTTAATTATGTAGGTATTTCCTTGTTTTTCACCTTTAAAGACTACATTATCATCTACCAAGATAGGGACTAGTCATTCTTTAGAGTCAAACGAAACTCTATTTTCCTTATCACATAATTGACTTACACTTAAGAAATTACACTTTACTAAACCATTAATAAAAAGAGCATCATGAACAAGGGAACAACTCTTCTTACTAACATAACCAATGTTAATTACCTTACCCTTAGCATTATTCTCAAAGGTGAAATTTCCATCTTGCTTATCTTTGATAGAGGTAAAAAGTTTGGGATCTTCGATCACATGCTTTAAGCTTTCACTATCCATATGGCAATTGTTTTCATCATTAGTGGAATCAAAGCATTCCTACAAAATAAAAATAAATTGTTACCTTATGATGCCCTAGAAGGAAGGGTGTTGAATAGGGCAATGACAAGTATTAGAGGTTAAAACTAAATGAGATAAAGATGAAGAATCAGGATACAAGATTTATAGAGGTACGACACATCTGCCCTACATCCACTCCTCTAGTATCTCCACTAGAGCCTTCACTATCTTGATAACTTAAGGTCTTATCAATAACCTTTACAAAGGTAAGTTTTTTGGCACTACCAAGCCTTTACAAGTGATAGACTTTCAAGCTCTATCAACCTCTTACGAACAGTTTACAAATACTACTTAACCTTAACCCAAAGTAGTTTTCAAGTACTACTTTAAACCATTCTCAAGATCTAGTTTTCAAGGTTTCCCGACCTAAGGTTTCCTCAAACTAAATACAATACTTTAAGGAGGAAAAAATTTCTCACTAAAGTAATAAAGACACTAAAAGTACTTCTCATAAGGCATACTTGATGAGGTTAAGAATGTGAAGAGAATTTCTAAAAATTTTTTTCTTCAAACTTTATTTTGAAGATAACTCTTGCAAGCTTTAAAGATGAATTTCTCTTGATTACTATATCAATCTTTATTCACCTTTTCTATTGAGAAAAGCTTTCACAATGGAATAATCATTTAATGGAATAGTTCTTTTTGTGTTTTTGTTAAGACTGGTGCTTTTATAGTCTTAAACAAAGAACTAGACATTAGAGAAAGACGTCACTTTACATTACATCTAAAAGCAAGTAATGCCCATTGAGACATCTCCACACCCATTGCTAAGGCATCAACCATCATTAATTTCATGTAAATAGGGGGTTGTCAAAAAAAATATACCTTCAACAGTCATTTGCCCTATTGAAATGGACATTGGGACTGGCTATTAGAGAGAACTTATCTTAAGGCTCCTATTTTGACTTTTACATTTGTTTTATTCACTTTATCTTCAATGATCATTAGACATAAACAATGGTCACTTATTTTTAAACTTTAATGCCCATTGGAGAAATATCAATGCTTGTTGTTGATTTTCATAAAGTGTAAACTTGATGTTTTATTTTACAAGGTCCTTAATAAATACTTCAATGGTTGTTAAAGGGTTCATAATGCCTACTGGCAGCACCTTCAACACTTGTTAAGATGTAAGTGTCTCTTGTTGAGGGGTCCAAAGCTTATAGCTCAAATTGGAGCATTTTTCCAATGCTAGTTGGTGATCTTCCAATACTCGTTGGTGATCTTCTAATGCCTGTTGAATGTGTTTAATGCCTATTGAGATTATAAGTATGACTTGTTAGGGTGTCTAATGCCTTTGACATAATCTATAGAGCTTTTCTCAATGACTATTGTGTAAGACCAACACCCATTTTGAGTCCTAAAGAATTTTCCTCAACCTAAGGTATTGTGTCTAACACTTATTGTGAAAGTGTAGTGCCTATTATAAGAGCATGATCAACACTCATTGTGAGGTTCAATATGTACAACTGTGACTAAGCAATTGTCCAATGGCTATTGGAAATATGGGTAATGCCTATTGAGAGGCCCATAAAGTTATGCTTAAGTTAGAGTGTTTCTTCAACACCTATTATGATATCGCCAATGCTCGTTGACAGGTACGCACTGTCTGTTTGAAGTAGACAATGCTCATTGGTTTGTTAAGCTAAGTTTTCCTTATTCTTCACTCTATAATACTTTGATTTTTCAAACATCATTCCTTCTTTAATCATCATAGTCCAAAAATTTGATGTACCTATAAGTTCTAACACAAATAACTTGGATAAAGATTAGCTCTTTAACTTGTTTGTAATCATCAAAACAAGACTTGGAACCTTAAGGTTTAACATTCTCCCCCTCTTTTATGATGACAAATAGTATTTCAAAATCAATAAAGGTAAATATGTTAAGGATCATAACTCCCCCTTAATCTATTAGGGTTATGTATAGAGTTATCATGTTTCCCTTTAATTTCTCTTCTAAATGTTAATTATTTGTTCATTCTTGCTTCATTCATCATTATGCACCCCTTTAAGATATGCTCATATAATTGCTCATTTCTTATTTCTCCCTCTTTGTCATTATAAAAAAAAAACAAAAAGTAAAAGATCACATAAAAAAGCATAAATGAACCATATATTCATTGCAAGAGAATATAAGCAATAGTAAACTTTACGTTATAAAAGAGATGTTCAATCGTCATTTATTTTTGAAAATACAAAATTATGAAGAAAACTTATGTAGAGGTGTGGTTTTGGAACAAAAAGAACGGGTTTGATCTTAAGGTTCTAAGGGTAAGTTTGGCTCTTGGGGATGCTCTTCGTTCTTAGGCTCTGCTGGTAGTGCAGGTTTCTTAGACTCTTGTGAGGACCTTGTTGCTTAGAAGAAGTGCCTTTATAATCATATGAAACCATTTGCTATTCTAGATCACTCAGACTTCCAAATTGTATATTCAACTCATCCATAATCTAATCAAGTGTCTAGTTCACATTCTTCAACTCACCTTTGAGCTAGTTCACTTTTTAGTGAAGTGAAGCGGAATTAAGTCATTAACTGTCTTAACAATAGCAATGAATGTTTTCAATTGTTTAAACACTCATTGCTCAAATGGAGAGAGAGATGGAGCAGATGTGCCAATTCCTAGTCCTTCTACTACTACAACCCTACCCTAACTGCTTCTTCAATATTCTTATTGTCCTCTTCTTTTAAAGGGACTTCTCCTTCATCAAGCACTCTTTTGATTAACCCTGTGTCTATCCTCTATAAAATCCCCATACTCAGTAGCATTTTCTCTCTAATAGACTCATTGCCAAATAGATTCTCTAGCACCATGTCAGTGTCTTCAAGCTCTGCCTCAGTTTTGAGAATGGCTTTCATAAACTTTGCAATCTTTGTGATGCAATGAGCCATCATAAAGGCATTAGGATTATCAATTTCCCTATCAATTCTCTACAGTAACAACTAAGGTGTGTTCTTTTACTTGTTCTTCATGCAGTAAAGGCAAAATAAATCCAATAAGGTGCAGTTGCCATTTGATTGGCCCTTTCCATTGATGTTCCAGGTAATGAACTTGTTGGCAATCCTTAAGGACTGGTTCTTAATCTTCAAAGCCTTATGGTTATTGTTGTTATAATTTGTAGCCTCATCAGTGATGGATTTCCAAAATAAATTGACATTTACTTTGAAGGTTAGAGGAGGTTCTATCATATTAGAGTTGGTAGCATCAAGCCACCTAGCCAAACATTTAGACTAAACATGTACTTCTTCCTAAATAGCCTGAATTTGATTATGCTTGCTTCAGCAATCATTCCTCAAAACTTCCAATAAAGTGAGGAATTCCATGGTTGGCTCTAAGTATGAGGGTTCCCTGATATGGCAAAATAGTTCCCATCCTATCCTATCATCAAATACTCAACTTAATTTGCCAAACTGTATCTCTACAAGTCATTCCACCACTAAGCTATCTCTTTAGCAGTTTTTGGGCTAAACGTTTCTCTTTTTCATCCTTGAGGTGAAATTGTTGGATCAGAGGATCAGTTAAAGGCTTTGAACTTAGTTTGGGATTGTGCTTTATTTAAGTAGCTTTTCCTTTGCCTTTGGATTCCTAAGCTATTTAGCTTTCTTCTTTTGTGGTGATTCCAAATTCGAAGGTTTTGCACTTCTCTTCCTTTGTTAAGCATTCATGGAGACAATACTCTCTTCAATGTCAAAGCTTGAGCAATTGTAAGAAGGTTAAGGGTTCTTCTTAGTAGGTTGTTTGCATCTCTTTGTAGAGTCAGGTTTAGGTGCCATAAGTGTTTAAAAGTGATTATGTAAGGAAAATGTAGAAAATTATAACAAAAATTGAGAAAAAGATTAAGAGAAACCAAGATAAAAGCAGAAAGTGAAAAGATTTTAGAGTTTTAAAAGGGTTTAAATAAAAGTTCAACAACTTTCCCCTTTTTAAAAATATGACTATTGAGAATGTTCAACGATTGTTAGGAGTTAGGCAATGACTGTTGGACATGACCATTAGCTTGTTCTATTAAGAGCTCTTTAACCAACGATGGTGGCTATTTCGCAATGTTTTTTGAAATGGTGACAATGATCATTAGGGATGCGCAATGATCATAGAGACAAATAGAAACAAATTGAAAAACTCACATGTGACACAACGATTGTTATAAGATATGCAATGGTCATTGGCAATGTTACTCAAACAAAAGCTTAATTTAAAGCAGATTTTTCAAAGTCACAACCATTTTAAAAGCTTAATTGATGAATGTTATTAATCAAATTCAATGAATGATCATGAATTCAACTAATATTTGGACAATTTAATTAATAGCATTCATAATAAAAATCTTTAGTTATTAAATCTAAAGACTTCAATAGTGATTAAATATTATCACATGCAACAAAGATTATAGATTAGTTGAGAAGGAAATAAACCTTTTTGTGGCTATTCCAAGGTATTTCCATCAATCATACCAAGTTCTCTTTTGATGAATTGCATCCTTTCATCACAAAGAGGTTTAGTGAAAATATTTGCCAATTAATGGTTAGTATAAACAAATTCCAACACAATATTGCCATTACTAGCATGATCCCTAAGAAAATAATGCCTAATGTCAATATGCTTGCTTCTAGAATGTTGAATGGGATTTTTAGACAAGTTTATGGCACTAGGGTTATTACATTTAATAACAACTTATATTGCAATCAAGAAGTTGTTTCATCCATAGGATTTGAGCACAACATGGGCTAGTTGCTACATACTCAGCTTCAGTAGTTGATAAAGCAACTGAGTTTTGTTTTTTACTACTTTAATACACTGAGCATTGACCAAGTAACTAGCAAGTGTCAGAAGTGCTCTTTCTATCTAAGGCACCTAACAAAATTAGCATCACAAAATACATTTAAATTAAAAGAAGAACTCTTAGGATACTAAAGTCCTAAGTTAAGGGTACTAATAAGATACTTAAGTATGTGTTTCATAGCATGCAATTGAGACTCTTTAGGATTAGATTGATATCTAGTGCATATGCAAACACTGAACATATTATCAAGTCTAAAGGTTATGAGATAGAGTAGACTACCAATCATACCTTTATATAGCTTTTGGTCCATATTTTTACCATGTTCATCCATGCTTAGCTTAACATCATGTTCATAGGAGTTTTGCAAGGTTTGTTATTGTCCATGCCAAATCTTTTGAATAGTTCCTTTGTTGGCTTGGTTAATGAAGCTTATTTTACATGTTTGATTTATAAGCCAAGGAAGAATTTTAAGCTCTTCCATCATGCTCATTTCAAACTAACTCTTCATTACTTGAGAAACATCTTCACATAACAAATATTAATAGCACCAAATATTACATGATCTACATATATTTGTACTAACAATATGTTTCCTTTCTTTTTCTTAAAAAAAAAAAGTTATGTCTACCAAACCTTTAGAGAAAGTTGTGTCTACCAAACTTTTAGAGAAACCTTTTTCTATAAGAAAGTTACTCAATCTCTCATACCAAGCTCTTGGAGCTTACTTCAAGCCATATAACACATTAGTTAGCTTGAACACATCATTAGGAAAACAATGGCTCTAAAAACCAGGAGGTTGTTTAACATAAACTTTCTCATTAATGTACCTATTGAGAAAAGCACTTTTGACCTCCATTTGATATAAGTTGAAATTCATGTGAGATACAAATGCAAGTAGAATTCTAATGGCTTCAAGTTTGGCTACAAAAGCAAAAGTCTTGTCAAAATTAATCCTTTTTTTCTTGGTTATACCCTTTTACTACTAATCAAGCCTTGTTCCTAACAATGTCTCCACGTTCATTAAGTTTATTTTTATGTACCCATTTGGTTCCAATAATAGAATGGTTATGAGGTCTAGGAACTAAGGTCCACACTTGGTTCCTTTTCGAATTGGTTGAGTTCTTCTTGCATAGCAAGAACCCAAGGTTCATCTCTAATGGCCTTATCTATAGTCTTAGGCTTAATAAGGGATACAAAAGCAAGATTAGTACACGCATTTCTAAAAGATGATTTAGTTGTTATCCGACTTGATGGATCACCAATAATAAGATCTCTTAGATGATCTTTCTTAAAAATCCAGTCCCTTTTCAACTAAGTTAACTCTTCACTAGGAGTGGGAAAGGTGGATCTTCATTCCTTTCATTCCTCATATCTTGTAGCTTATCCATATTCTTTCCTTCTTCGCTAATGTTTAGCTCGTTCATAAGACCTGCAAGGTCATCATTATGTCATTCATTCCTTGAAGAAGTGGGGTCAGATTCATCAAATAAGACATGCATAGATTCATCTATAGTAAGTGTTCTCTTGTTGAAGACTTTATACCCTTTGCAAATGGTAGAGTATCCAAGTAAAATTCCTTCATCGGATTTAGAGTCAAACTTACCAATATTGTCCTTAGTGTTTAGAATGAAATACTTGTAACTAAAAACTCTAAATTATGTAATCTTGGGCTTTTTATTATTCCACAAATCATAAGGAGTTTTTTTTAATAGGGATCTCACTAAGACTCTATTTAAGACATAGCAAAAAGTATTTACAATTTCAGCCCAAAAGAACTTAGGAAAGTTGTACTCATTCAATATGGTTCTTGCCATTTCTTGAAGATTTTTATTATTTCTTGCCACTACCCCATTTTATTGAGGAGTTTTAGGAGTTGAGAATTTGTGTGAGATACCATACTCATCACAAAAACTATGAAACTTAGCATTCTCAAACTCACCTCTATGGTCACTTCTAATAAAAGAGAGTTTCAAATCCTTTTAGTTTCGAATTGCCTTAGCAAAGAATCTAAATGCATCAAAATAAGAATCCTTATAAGGGAGGAATGACACCCAGCTAAATCTAAAGTAATCATCTATTATGACAAATGCAAAATGCAAGCCTCCTAAGTTGGCTACCCTATTAGGGCCAAATAGATCCATGTGAACCAATTGCAATGGTCTAAAAGAAGTTACCTTGTTCTTGGCTTTGAATGAGGACTTAATTTGTTTACTTCTTTCACATGCTTCACTTCTTTTGCAAACTTCATTTCAGGTAGACCTTTAACCAAGTTGCTTCTCTTTAGCTTATTGAGGAGTTCCATGCTTGCATGGCATAGCCTTCTTTGCCACGTTTTACCTTCATCAACTATTGAAACTAAACACTTTGCATTATGGTTAGCAAGAGAGTTTAAATCAAACGCATAAATATTATGAACTCTTCTACTAACGAATAGAATTTTATTGTCACTTATTCTTGATACATAACATGCTTATGGCTCAAACATGACTCTAAAGCCTGTGTCACATAGTTGACTTACACTTAGGTTTTGACTGAAGAATAGGTGAACTTTATCAATAAGCAGAACTTTATCAAGGATAGGTGAGTCATCATCCTTACCCACTTTACCTATGCTAATGATTTTGGCTTTGCCATTGTCTCCAAAAGACACATTTCCAAGACCTTCAATCTTTTTCCAATTGAGTGAAGAATTTCCTTTCTCCTATCATGTGTTTTGAAAATCCACTGTCAAGATACCAGTCTTACTCTTCAACTTGGGATTTCAAGCACACCTATAAAACAAGGATGTTTATGTCTTACACACCTAAACTGGGTCCTAAGGGGTCGGCTATTGCCAACTGCTCATCATGCCTTCTAGATTGGCAATAATAGGCAATGTGGCCATATATACCACAATAAAAGCAATCACCATCAAAGTGAGTTGGCGTCCTGCTTCTAGGTGGTACATGCATGTAATGTCTCTTAGACTTGTAACTCCTTTAAGCAATGTATCTAAGAGTATTGCTCAAGTGAGGAAATCTCTTGTGTTGTGTGTGTCTATATCCATAATTATGCCAATTTTTGTCTTTGCATACTCTGCCCCTTAGGCTTGTAAGAGTGATACATGTAAGCATAGTTTGCTCTAAAAGGGGAATTTTTCAATTATGTTGGATAATTTTGAACCATTATTTATGACATTTCCCTTCTTGGAAACCTTTTGCTTGAAAGAAATATCTTTACTTGGTTAGTGAAGAAGGCAAGATGCTCATCTTCACTACTATCTTCATCATCACTAGAAGAGGAAAATGTTAGTAAATAAAAGGAGGATGGAGATTTAAAATGTACCTCTTTGGTTTTTAGAGCCAAGTCTTTCTTTGTTATCCTTATGTTTTCAGTTGGCTTCTCAAGGGTGATCTCATGAGCTAATAGCTTTCCCATAAGCTCATTAAGTGATAGGAATTCCAGTTTGTTGGCTTCCTCTATAAATGTCTTTTTAGCTACCCACTTATCTTTAGCAAGTGTTCTCAAAATTTTTGTTACCATGTCCTTATTTATATATGACTTCCCTAAAGTTTTGAAAGTGTCCATAATGTTTATGAATCTATTATACATC
This sequence comes from Omphalea diandra, assembly GCA_949677035.1. NCBI lineage: Eukaryota > Viridiplantae > Streptophyta > Magnoliopsida > Malpighiales > Euphorbiaceae > Omphalea > Omphalea diandra. The sequence continues at coordinate 13,807 of CATIWR010225645.1, read as the reverse complement.
TCAATAATAGTTTCACTAGGTTGGTATACAAATGTTTTATACATGTATGTGTGCATCTGTATCTTTTTCTCCTTTACTTCATTGGTTCCTAAATGTTGAGTTTGCAATGTGTCCCATATCTATGGGTTTATGTACACATTTGTAACTTAGCATATTAAGACTTATGGATTGCACAGAATATGCATTACTTTTTTATTCTTTAGGCTTGTCTAATTTTCTTCAACAGTCCACTCACTTTTTGGCCTTAGTATATGAAAATTTCTAACTAGCTTATTAGAACATCTCTTTCCTTCCTCAATAATGTCCCATAGGTCAATGGTTTCACTGTCAAGGAAGATCTCTATACTATTCTTCCAGTAACCATAATCATCTCCCATGAAGAATGGAGGCTTGTGGATGGATTGTGGCTCTTTATGACTTGTCATGATCTTTGCTCTGAGCACTTAATCTTTGATCAAGAGACCTACTCTAATACCAAATGTTATCTCTTAGTGCCTTAGAAGAGAGGTTGAATGGGGTAATGGCAAGTATTAGAGGTTAAAATTAAATGTGAAAAAGATAAAGAATGAAGACAAGATTTATAGAGGTTCGACATAACTGGCCAACGTCTTCTCCTCTAATATCTCCACTAGAGCCTTCACTATCTTGATAGCCTAAGGTGTTATCAACAACCTTTACAAAGGTAAGTTTTTGGGTACTACTAAGCGTTTACAAGTAATAGATTTCCAGGCTCTATCAAACTCTTACAAGTAGTTTACAATACTACTTAACCTTAACCCAAAAGTAGTTCCAAGGAACTACTTTAAACCTTTCTCAAGATCTAGTTTTTAAGGTTTCTCATCCTAAAGTTTCCTCAAACTAAATACAATACTTTAAGAAGGAGGAAAAACTTTCTCACTCAAGCAATAAAAACACTAAAAGTACTTATCACAAGGTATGCTTAATGAGGCTGAGAATGTGAAGAGAATTTCTGAAAAGCTTTTTCTTAAAACTTTATTTTGAAGATAACTCTTCCAAGCTTTGAAAGATGAATTTTTACTAATTGCTAGATCACTCTTTGTTCACTTTTTTTTATTAAGAAAAGCTTTCACAATAGAATACTCACTTTATGGAATAGTTCTTCTTATGTTTCTATTGAGAACAGGTTTGTTTATATTCTTGAACAAAGAACTAGCTATTAGAGAAAGACATGTCACTTCACATTACATCTAAGAGCAAGTAATGCTTGTTAAGACATCTCCATGCTTATTACAAAGGTATCGACCATCATTGATTTCATGTAAATAGATGGTTGTCAAATAAAATACACCTTCAATGGTCGCTTGCTCTATCAAAATGCCCATTGGGACTAGTTATTAGAGAGCACTTGACTTAAAGCTCCTCTTTTGACTTTCACATTTATTTTATTCACTTTATCTTCAATGATTGTTGGACATAAACAATGGAAATTTTTTTTAAACTTACTACCCGTTGGAGGAAGATTAATTCCTATTGTTGATTTCCAAAAAGTGTGAACTTGATGCTCTATTTTACAAGGTCTCTATAAATACTTCAATGGTTGTTGGAGGGTTCCTAATGCCCATTAGCAGCACCTTTAACATTTGTTGAGATATGAGTGTCCCTTGTTGAGAGGTCCAGAGCTTATAACTCAAACTGGAGCATTTTTCCAACTCTTATCTGTGATCTTTTAATGCCTATTGAATGTGTTCAACTCCTTTTAAGATCATGAGTATGCCTCGCTGGGGTGTCCAAAGCCTTTGTCATAATCTCGAGAGCTTTCTCAATGATTATTGTGTAGGACCAACGCCTGTTTCGAGTCCTATAAAGTTTTCCTTAATCTAAGGTTTTATGTCTAACACCTATTGCAAAAGTGCAATGCCTATTGTGAGAGCAAGATCAATGCCCATTACAAAAATAAAATGCCCATTGCATTGATTAGTGGGCATAACTGTGACTGAGCAGTTGTCCAACACCTATTGTGAAAGTGCAATACCTGTTGTAAGAGCAAGATCACTGGCCATTGCAAAAATTAAATGCCCATTGTGTTGATTAATGGGCATAATTATGATTGAACAGTTGTCCAACCCCTATTAGGAATATGGGCAATGTCTGTTAAGAGGTATAAAAAGCTATACTCAAGTTAGAGTCTTTCTTCAACACCCGTGTAGCACTAAGTTGGTCAAACCTAAGTTAAAGGCCTCTTTTGATCTTGAAAATGAAGATTGGTAGGTACTAATGTCTTGTTTAAGTGTTGTCTTTCTAGTTTCTAAGTTACTTTCTCATTAAAAGTTAGATGAAAGTCTAAATCTCTAACCTTGGGTAAGACATCCAAATTGGCAGTCAGGATCTTATAATTTGCAACTGCAATCATGGTACAAGAATAGATGAACTTGGGCTAGAAGAATTCGTAGGGGAAATCACAGTCGCAATCCAACAAAGAGAAACTTGAAAAACACATAGAGAAATTCACGATAGTGTTTGCATCCAGAGTCGCGATTGAGAGTTTCATAACTGAAAGGAGGGAACCAATTGTGCAACCATATCATGCCAAGTGTCTAAGGAAACTTTTGGAATATCAAAATTTGTAAGAGTGAAGCATTTATGATGACTACAAGCCAAAAGAGTACCTTCACCTTACCAAACAAAAGGATTTGTGGTCCCAGTTATGCCCAAGAAGAATATCAATCGTGATCGTGACATTTGGTTAGATAGTGAAACACAAGGATTGTATTTCTTAGAGCACCAATGGGAGGTCACGTGGACTAGCCGTTAGACATAAAATGAGATTTTCTACCATGATTTTCATCTTCCTAATACAAATTGGAAAATCACGATAGCTAAATAGTAGTCACGAATGTGACTTCAGTTTGACAAACATTTAATGCAAAATTTGCCTAGCATACCTTAAAAATTTACACATAGTTTGTTAGTAACATCTCTTTGGTGGTTGTTGCCTATAAATACTCCATCAAATAGACATGAATGCAAGAGAATTTCATTTATTATAGCCAAACTTTTTCTAATTTGCTTCACAACTTTTTATTCTTTGATTGTAAGTTCTTGTTGTTTGGTATAAGTATTAAACACCATTGTAATTGGATTGAGAGTTAGCCTAGCCTTCAAAACACTTGTAATAGGTTAAAGTGTGAGCCTGTGAAAAACACTTGAGTGACGTTTGTGTGAGCCTTGAAACATAAATTGCAAAGGTTATGTGTGAGCCACAAAACACATTATACAAGTTTGGTGTGAGCTTGGAAACACCATTTTAAGTTGAGTGAAATACTCAATTGTAAAGAATTGGGGAGTGAATGTAAGTTTTTTTAACACCCAAACCACTATAAATACCTTGTGTTCTTTCTCTCCACGTTTTTTAAATTCTCTAAACTCCACTCATTCTCTTCAAATTTTTTAATCTTCCACTAATTCAACCCCCTTCTTGGTGTACTAGGGCCAACAAATGGTATCAGAGCTTTGTCTTATTTCAACATTTAATTGCTTAAGAAAAGATCATGGCATAAGAAGAAATCCACACCCATCTCAAGCCATATTTTGATGGATCCGACTATACTTATTTGAAGTATAGGATGGAATTTTACTTGGACAGTGATGTGGTGGATCTTTGGAACATCGTAGTAAAAAGTGGAAGCCACCTACTAAGGTGGTGGATGGAAGTGAAGAATTGATCCCAAAAGAAGAATAGGTTGAAGCTCATAGGAGATCTAATGGAAGGAACAAAAGAGCTATGATAATCCTTCTTATTTCTCTACTAAGAGAAATAATAGTAAGGGTCCAACATTGCCTTACAGCTCATGGGATTTGGAAAGCCTTGGAAAACTACCATGAAGGCACTACTTTGGTGAAGTCCAATAAGCTAAAAATGTATGAGACCAAATGGGAGCTATTTATGATGAAGGAGAATGAATGCATCATGGATATAATGAATAGACTCCTTTCAATTGTCAATAACATGATGAAATTTAGAAGGATTCTCACCAACCATGAGGTAAACTTAAAACTTCTTAAATCTTTACCTCTTGAGATGTTTGGTGCCAGGGTTTACAGCATCTAAGAGACATTTGGAGATTGAAAAAGTTCAAATTGATATTCTCATAGGCAAGCTTCTAACTCATGAGCTGGCCTTGAAGAAGGATGAAGAAATGAAGAAGATGAGAGGGCAACGAGACAAATCAAAAAAACCAAAAAAAAAAAACCTTGGCTCTTAAATCTTCATTAAAAGAAAAGGAACTAGTGGTTGTTTCGAATGAGGAAGATAGTGACAAATATGAGGAGGAGTTAGCCATACTTTCAAGAAGAACAAAAGAACTAATAAGAAGAAGAAAAGAGAGAAGAAACCTCAAGAAAGCAACTCCAAAACTCGAGGAAAGATTGGGTGAAGTTACATGTTATGAATGTGATAAACAAAGCCACATCAAGTATGACTGCCCCAAACTAAAGAAGAAAAAGAAAGGAGACAGGAAGAAGAGGAAGAGCTTCAAAGCAACATGGGATGATGGCTCAAGTGAAGAGGATGAAGAGGAGGAAGTTGCAAATTATGCTTTATGGCACAAGATGATTATTCAAACGGGGTAAGCTCTTCACCCAATTCTTATGAAGAATATGATAAGTTAGAAGATGTAGATGATCAGCTTTTAGAATCTCACTTTGAAATATGATAAATACAAGTCACAAATGAAATCTTATAATAAAAAATGCTCCAAACTAGAGGATGAATTTAAATCCTTGAATAATCTTGTAAGTGAATTGAGAACTTTGAATGAAGAACTCAAGAAATCTATTGAGAGTCTTTCTAAATCATCCTCCTCCTTAAACTTATTGAGAAAGGAGAATGATTCTCTAAAGAGAGAAGTTATAGAGCTTAGAAATTCTATATCAGTTCCACAAGGAAAAGGAAGCTTTTGATACACTTATTGAATCTCAAAGACCTCCTTCAATTAGACATGGTCTAGGCTTCAATAGAGCCTCTTCATCTTCATCTACACTCATAACCTTCATTAGAGTGTCAACACCTCAAACATCTAGTATTGAGGTAGTTGGTAGGAAAAGTGCTCAAAGCACTAAGGCACCATTGCCCAAGGGCAAAATGAAGGCACATCAAGGCTAAAAGCCTATCCCTAAGAAGGCTAGTCATGCATATATTTACACCAAGAAGCATGCTCACCCTAACACACATAGAAAATTCACTTCTACACCAATCCATTCATGCTTATGCTCACATTCACATCATCATGGTATGAGAAATACCCCCGCTCATATCAAGGTCATGTATAAGAAGAAGACTCACAAGTTTAAACGCCAATGTCACTATTGCATGAAGTTTAGTCACATTAACATTCATTGTTACATTAGGAAGGCTCACCTCAAATTGAAGGGTCCTTCTAGGCCTCACCCCTTAGGAACCAAGTATGCTTAGGTATCAAAACAAAAATGACTTATTTGTGTTATGTAGGATTAATTGGCAGCCACTAATAAAGTGAATGACTGTCATATGGATAGTGGTTACTCAAAGCATAAGATGGGGAACAAGAAGCTATTCATGGCCTTAAAAGAAAAGGAAGGTGGCAACGTCACCTTTGGAAATAATGCCAAGGATAAGGTAATTGGCATTGGCACAATTGGTAAGAATGGTTATTCTCTCATTGATGATGTTTTACTTATTGATGGTTTACAACATAATTTCTTAGTGTAAATTAATTATGTGATAAGGGTAATGAAGTCACCTTTAACCCTAGAGAATGCCAAGTTATCACTTTAATGGACAAAAAGGTAGTTTTCAAGGGTGAAAGGAAGGGTAATACTTACCTAATTGACTTAAACAATTTGGCTAACCAATCTTTCAAATGTCTTGTGTCACTTAGCAATGAAGTTTGGCTTTGGCATAGAAGGCTTGGACATGCTAGCATGGAGCTCCTACAAAGCTTATCAAAAGGAAAGCAGTGGAAGGTCTTCCTAAGCTAAAGTTCTCTAAAGAAAAGACTTATGGACCATGCCAAATAGGAAAACAACATCAATCCTCATTCAAAGCAAAGAATGTTGTAAGTACATCTAGACCTCTTCAACTTATCCACATGGACTTAATAAGACCTACTAGGAGTGCTAGTTTAGGTTGAAAATATTATGCACTTGTCCTAGCGGATGATTACTCTAGGTTTACTTAGGTATCCTTTCTAGCTCATTAGCATGGCACTTTTGATTCTTTTAAAAGTTTTTCAAAAAGGATTCAAAATGAAAAGGGTTACTTCATTTTTTCTATAAGGAGTGACCATGGAAAAGAATTTCAAAATGAATCTTTTGAATCTTATTGCTTAAAGAATGAGATTTTTCATAATTTCTTAACTCCTAGAACACCACAACAAAATGGTGTTGTAGAGAGGAAAAACATAACACAAGTAGAGATGGCTAGAATTATGCCCAATGAGTATTCATTGCCTAATTACTTTTGGGTTGAAGCTATCAATACTTTGTGTTACATTGCAAATTGTGTTTTCAAAAGACCCATTCTTAATAAAAATCCTTATGAGCTTTGGAATGGTAGAAAGCCTAAGTTGTCATACCTAAGAGTGTTTAGACGCAAGTGTTATACCTTGAATACCAAGGATAATATTGGAAATTTTGATTTAAAAACAAATGAAGGAATTTTCCTAGGATATTCCACCTCTAGCAAAGCCCATAAAGTTTTTAATAAGAGTTCTACAGTTGTTGAAGAGTCTATGAATATTGTATTTGACGCATCTAGTAAATGTGATCTTGAAAATGGTTCTCTTGTTGATAATCTTGTAGGTGACTTTGAAAAATTAAAATTAGGGTCAACACAAAAGAGATGGATAATGACCATGATGAAGACAAGTCATCAAGAAAAGAAAAATAACCTCAACATCAATAAGTGGAAACCCCAAATCATAATCTTTCTAAGGATTGGAGATTCTTCAAGCATCACCCAAAGGACCTAATCATTGGTGATACATCTAAGGGTGTAAGTACTAGATCTCAACTCAATTCTTTAGATAATAATCTTGCATTTGTTTCTCAATTTGAGCTAAAATCTATTGATGAAGCTCTTGATGATGAGAGTTGGGTAATTTCCATGCAAAAGAAACTCAACCAATTTGAGAGAAATGATGTATAGGAACGTGTTCCTAAGCCTAAGGATCACCATATTGTAGGATGCAAATTGGTGTTTAAGAATAAGTTAGATGAGTAAGGGTTCATCACTAGAAACAAGGTTAGATTGGTTGCTAAGGGATATAAACAATAGGAAGGCATTAATTATGATGAAACCTATGCCCCCATAGCAAGATTAGAGGCCATTAGGATTCTGTTAGCATATGCATGTCACATGAATTTCAAACGTTTCCAAATGGATACTAAAAGTGCCTTTTTCAATGGTGTCATAGAGGAGAGAGTTTATGTTGAACAACCTCTCGGTTTTGAATCCCATATCTTTTCAAATCATGTTCTTAAATTGAACAAAGCATTGTATGGTTTGAAACAAACTCCAAGAGCTTGGTATGAAAGACTTAGTTCATTTCTTTTACAAAATGATTTTAAAAAGGGGAAGGTCGACACAACCTTGTTTGTTAAAAGGTACAATCATGATACACTCATTCTACAAATATATGTTGATGATATCATTTTTGGTGCTACTAATGAATCTCTTTGTAAAGATTTTGCTAAGTGTATGACAAGGGAATTTCAGATGAGCATGATGAGAGAGCTTAAATTCTTCCTTGGCCTACAAATCAAGCAAATAAAAGAAGGGATTTTCATCAACCAAGCCAAGCACACAAAGGATATACTCAAGAAATTTGGCATAGAAGGATGTAGAGTGCCAAAGACACCAATGAGTGCTACCATCAAACTAGACAATGATGAATCAGGTAAGTCCATTAATGAGAAGAGATATCGAGTTATGATTGGTTCTCTACTCTATCTTACTGCTTCTAGACCCGATATCATGTTTAGTTATGCATGTGTGCTAGATTTCAATCTTGCCCTAAAGAATCACATTTTAATGCTATTAAAATGATTTTTAAATATTTTCATGGTACATTGGATTTAGGTTTATGGTATCATAGAGATTCATCATTTAGCCTTATTGGTTATTCGAATGTGAATTATGGCGATAGTCTTTCAGATAGAAAGGGCACCTTTGGAACTTGCCAATACATAGGAGATTTCTTAGTGTCTTGGTTGAGTAAGAAACAAGTTTCAATTGTCTTATCCATCGCCAAAGCAGAATATGTAGCTACAAGTTATTGTTACACCCAAGTTCTTTAGATGAAACAACAATTAAAGGATTATGACAAAGTTGTTGATCACATTCCCATCAAATGTGACAACACTAGTGCAATAAATCTTTCAAAGAATCTCATCGAACACTCTAGGATTAAACATATAGATATTAGGCATCATTTTCTTAGAGATCATATCCAAAATGGTGATGTAGTGTTGGAGTTTGTAGACACTAATCACCAACTTACAAATAATTTTACTAAACCTCTAAATAAAGAAAGGATGAACTTCATTAAGAGAGAGTTGGGAATGCTTAATGGAAGCTCCTTAAAGTGAAAATTGGATCTTTTATAATGCTCTTTGTGTGACGTATTGTTTTTGAATGATTGTTTGTTGTATATGATAAATGTATAGTTTGCTTCTTTGGATGTCTTAATTTTTTATGCAATTTTGCCTCTCTATGCCAATTTGCATGAATTAAGCATCAATATATTAAGTGGACCATAACTTAGAAGGTCAAATTTTATCTTTTCATGTTTACTTTTCTTGCCTTGCAATTCACAATTGCTATTCCTTATTTCACGATCGCGATTTACAGGTAATTGTCAATCCGTCTGTCACCCATCAATACGCAGTCACTATTTTCGATCTCTATCGCTAATTTTTTCTAAATTCAAAAGTTTGGACTGTTGACTTCATCGGTTTTTGAGGATTTTTTATCCGTTACTTAAAGATTTTGTAATTAGCGATCACAACTTGTTGTTTGCAGTTGTGAATTTGAGTAACTGTCAAGCATTAACTGATTTGACTGCCAACTAAAGGCATTCCCTCATTAAATGCATTTTGACCATTTGTTACCATTTTTACACCTTTTTTTGGCCTATTTAAACCCTTGAAAAAGTGTTCTAACTCATATTTGCTAGAACAATTCATCTTTCTTCATTCTTACTCCTTAAACCCTCTTCAAATCCTATCTTATCTCCAACGGCCCCTAAAAAGCCTCTAGAGCAGAAAAAAGGAAAGCAATAACCCAACCATCTGGTCCTCTTACCCTTCACATGATGAAAAAGATCTCAAAGGAAGAAAAAGATCATTAAAAGGCCAATTCTTCCAAGATAATCCAACCAAACAAATTCCATCAACATTTCTCCTTGAATCACTTGGAATCAAGGATGAAATTCATGCCTACCTTTCTAACTTGGGCTGGAATGAACTCATCTTCTGAGATGAGCCTAGTTATGAAGAAATAGTATGGGAATTCATGTGCATGGTGACCTTAAGTCGTAAAGCAGAATCACGAGCAAGTCAGTATGGGTTGATATTCAGGGCTTTTGGGGAACCATTTTTTATTACCTTTGAACAACTCTCCAATCTTTTTGAACTTCAAGTAATAGATGACGTTTAGTTCATCATCTTTGCACCTAACATCACTTACTTAGAGTTTTGGTCCAAAATTTCTATCCATACCAAACATGATCCAAAAACCTCCCTAGTCAAATACATTCGAACCCTACCCAACTAGCTTCTTCATCGCATCATCACCTTCTCTATAAATGCAAGAGGTAATGGTAACGAGCAAGTCTCTCAAAAAGACCTAGCCTTTCTTTTTTACTTAACTAAGAATAAACCTATCCAAATCGGCTGGTACCTTATGCATCAATTGATTCACATGAGTACTAAACCAAAAAGACAATTTTTCATACCCTCTCATGTAACTGCCATATACCATTATGTGGGTGCACTCAATGAGGAAAATGAGAAAGTCCTTTTTAAAAAGTACTTGCCATCCCATAACTTTCTAGATTTGCCTTACCTTATCAATGCCAAGGCCATACACCTTGATTCTTACACTTACACTTTGGGTGCATTAGGGGCTAAGAACTAGAAACTTCTCAAACCTTAAAAAATAAGAGGCTAGTCATTGAAAAGGGTGCTCAATCCATTCCACCTCCCCAACCAAAGCCCAAAACCAAAATCTCTCTTTCCTCAATCAACAAGAAGCTAGATAAGATAATGAGAATGATTAAGAGAAGATTTCTTTTACTCTCCCACCTCCATAGTGATTTGGTGGATCTTCAGAAAATGGTGGGTACAACTCCTTGCCACCTCCCTGATTTTGAGGATTGAGAAGACACTCCTGAAGAAGATAATCAATAAGATGAGGAGGGTGATGAAGCTCAAGAAGGAGGAGCATACAAAGAAATTGATGACTCTGAAGACGATGATAGTTCTCCAATATTCTAGCTTAGCATTTTAGTGTTTTCTTTTGTCTCTTTGTTTTTGTAGAAGATGTGATCCCATAATTTTTAATGAACAAAAGTGTTGTTCTTCTTTATAATTGTTGCTTCCTATTTTATGTGATTGCTCTACACTTGCTTTATATACTCATTTGTTCTATGAAATTATTCTATCTCAATTTATACTTCATACATTTGACACCCATGCACCTTTACTTCAATAATTAAACTTTACCCTCTTTTTTATCTTGCCAAAGGGGAAGAAAGGGAAGTATCATAAGAATGTACATGATATATCATAAGAGGACTATAAGTTGAGGATGAACAATAGGGGAGTAATACGAGTGCTCTATTTCAAACTTATAAATTCTTGATAAACTTATTTGATCAATAAGTTTTGTTTAAAATCATTGACCATCTCAACTTTACACTCATGAAATTCATTTTCCTTAAGTGAAATCAATCTAAGTTGTCAAAATCAAAAGGGGGATATTGTTGGACTAGGTTGGTCAAACTTTAATCAAAGGCCTCTTTTGATCTTGACAATGAAGATCGATAGGTACTAATGTCTTGTTTAAGTGTTGTTTTTATAGTTTCTAAGTTAGTTTCTCATTGGAAGTTACATGAAAGTATAAATTTCTAACCTTGGGTAAGATATCAAAATTGGTAGTCAGGTTCCTCTAATTTGCGACCGTGACTATGCTATAAGAATGAATAAACTTAGGCCAAAAGTTTTCGTGGAGGAAATCACAGCCGCAATCTATCCTAAAAAAACTTGAAAGATACATAGAGAGATTCGCGATGGTATTCGCATCTAAAGTCATGATCACGAGTTTCATAACTGAAAAAAGAGAACTAAGTCTGCAATCATATCATACCAAGTGTCCAAGGCAGCCGTTGGAATATCAAAATTCGCAAGAGCAAATCATTTGTTGCTACTGCAACCCAAAAGAGTACCTTCGACTCACCAAACAAAAGGATTTGCAGTCCATGTCGCTCCTAAGAAGAATATCAATCGCAACCCCGACTTTTGATTGGATAGTAAAACACAAGGGCTATATTTCTTAAAGCACCAATGGAAGAAGGACACATGACTAGCCATTAGACACAAAACATGGTTCTCTATTGCAATTTGATCTTTCTAATACAAATTGGAAAATTGTGATCGAAATACCAGTCACGATTGCAACTTCAATCTAACAGACATTAATGCAAAATTTGTCTAGCCTACCTTAAAGAATTAGGCATAGTTTGTTATTGATACCTCTTTGGTGGTTGTTACCTATAAATACTCCACCAAACATATATGAATGTAAGAGAATTTTTATTGTAGCCAAACTCTTGCTAATTTGCTTCATAACTTCTCATTCTTTGATTGTGAGTTCTTGTTATTTGGTTTAAACATTAAACACCACTGTAATTGGGTTGAGAGTTAGCCTAGCCTTCAAAAATCTTGTAATAGGTTAAAGTGTGAACCTGTGAAAAACACTTTAGTGGGGTTTTGTGTAAGGCTTGAAACACAAATTGTAAGGGTTATGTGTGAGCCATAAAACACATTGTACAAGTTTGGTATGAGCTTAGGAACACCATTTTAAGTTGAGTGAAATACCTAATTGTGAAGAATTAGGGAGTGGATATAGGGTTTGTCAACACCTGAACCACTACAAATACCTTGTGTTCTTTCTCTCCACCCTTTCTAAATTCTCTAGACTCCTCTCATTCCCTCCAAATTTTTTAATCCCCCACTAATTCAACCCCACTTCTTGGTGCACTAGGGCCAACAACCCGTTGTGATATCTTCAACCCCCGTTGATAGGTCCACAATGCCTGCTGGAAGTAGACAACACCCATTGGTTTGTTAAGCTGAGTTTTCCTTGTTATTCACTTTATAATAATTTGAGTTTTCAAATCTAATTTCTTCTCCAATCATCATAGTCCAAAGAGTTTATGTACTTATAAGTTCTAACACAAATAACTTAGATAAAGGTTAGCTCTTTGACTTGTTTGTAATCATCAAAACAAGACTTGAAACCTTGAGGTTCAATAGAAATCATGTTTGTTTAGGTACATGTTGGACTAAGGTAGTTAACCCAAGTCTTAGACCTCTTTTGATCTTGACAAAAGAGATTGATCATGTCTAATATTTCAAATTAGTGTTATTTTGCAGCCTTTAGTTTTTATCTAAAGTTGGAAGTTCAGTGAAGCTCAAAATTTCTCAAGTATGAAAAATGACTTCTAAATCGTGACCGCTACTTTGTATTCACAATCGGGATATGTGAAGAAGCAATGCTAGAAAGCAAACAGGTGAAATCGCAGAGCAATTCTCAGCTGCGATTCATCCAAATGATAGAGTCCAAAATTGACAGACAAAATCGCAGTGTGTGTCACGCCCTAGTCAAGACTGAAAATTTTGAAGTGACTCAAAAAGAAAACAAGTCCACAGTCACAGCATGACACGTGTTCCAGCAGACCGTTAGAAGTCAAATTTCGCGAAGGCATCTTGTTGGTAGCGATAGCGAATAGTGAAGAAAAAGATAACCATTTTTTGCAGATGAATTCGCGTCCTATGTCACGTCCTATACAAGAAAGCTCGCGACCTCGACTTTTGAAAGTAGGTAAAAGAGCAACGACTATATTTTCCTGGTAAACTAATTAGAAGCTGACACGTGGACTAGCCATTAGACACAAATGGAATTTTCCTTCAGAAATTTGGATTTCGCGACCGCTAATGAGTAGTATCGACCGCGAATTGAGACTGTCAAGCATTTAATGCAGAATCGGTCAAACATGTCTCAAATATTTGATGAGTTATGATCTGCAACGTCTCTTTGGTGAAGTTTGGGTATAAATACTCCACCAAACAGCCATGAATAAGGTTGCTAAGAAATTTATTACAAGTAATTAAAGCTCTCAATCTTTGTTACTCATTTTCTTCAATTTTCTTTATGAAACTGTAAGTGTTAGGTGTGAGCACTAAACACCAAGTTGTAAGGTTGTAGTGTTAGCCTGTAAAAACACTTCAAGAAAGGTTTAAGTGTGAGCCTAAGGAAACACTTGTGTAAGGTTGTGTGTTAGCCTAAAAACATAATGTTGTAAGGTTGTGTGTGAGTCATCAAAACATAAGTTGTACAAGTTAGGTGTGAGCTTGAAAACACTAATGATTGAGTGAAATACCTAATTGATAGATTGAGGAGTGGACGTAGGGTCAATTATACCCGAACCACTATAAATTGTTGTCTCAACTCTACTCATTCTTCTTCCCCTCTTCATTGCCTTTTAAATTTTTATACATTAATTTAACCCCCCCTTCTTGGTGCCAA